>JADLZL010001109.1:0-54568 GCA_015844335.1 Chrysopogon serrulatus
AAGCAACAATAGAACCATAGGGGTTATTTCGACAAATTCCACGAAGTTTTGGTGAATTTGTCGATTTTTTAGGGAATTATCCGTAAAAGACCAAAAAGAAGGATTGGAGTGCAAATCTACCATGAAACTTATCCGCAACGCAACAACACCACCAACGGGTCGGGGAAGGTTCCGAAGACACCGGGTAGCGGGGCCCTAGCCGCCACCAGTGGGGGCCGGCCGGCCCCACCATGGCGCCGCCCGGCCCCTAGGGTTAGGGGTTTGGCCGCCGTCTTCGGAATGTTCCTCCACCGCCTCCCCACGATGCATCCCCGGCCCTTGGTTACGTCGGTTTGATCCTACGGCGCGCGTGCACTCCACTTAGGGCTATAAATAGAGGGGTAGACCCCCTCTCAGAGAACGAATTCATTCCTCCTGCTTCATTTGTCAAGAGTAGTCAAAAGTTAGGGTTTTCAAGAGATTAGAAGTAGAGCTCTAGTTCTTCAAGTTCTTGGTATAGGCGTCTAGCAAGATTCAAGTAGAGATCGGGTGATCCGCTTGGGATTCTAGATCTGTCTTCTAAAAATTGGTAATATTATCTTGTATTTCATTATGACTTTGTTCTACTTTAATATATTGCTACTTATTCAGTTCTTAGTTTATTCTAGTTGCATATTCGATATAGATGTGATTTATGATGATTATCGTTATATGATCGTAAAAGCCTCGATTCAAGTACTCGAAAGTGAGTTAGGTGGTGCGCATTATGTAGACGTGGTGTCTAGATATATTGTGTACCTACGGAGGCACCCCGATGTGCGAGGGGTCGTGTGGTAGTCCGCGTAGGTGACAGCCTGCGTTGGTTCCTCTCAGTAGTCCCCCCCCGCACGTAGGACTAGCCGAGCACCTGGCCGCGAAGGAGGTGACCCTTGTGTCTTAATATCCTCATTAGTTGATGCTCCTTATGATATCTTCGAAGTTTATTACACTATAGATGAAAATATGTAGCACGGCGTAGATTGTAGACTTTATATTAGTAATTACATAGGTTTCCTTTACTCTAACTGAATCTCGAGATTGTTTTACTACATTAGTGAGTCTCTATATTCTATCTACGGAATACCATTTATCTTAATTACTCATTTATCATTTATCGTTATTGTTGACTAGTTAATGCTAAAGCATTGGTGTAATAGGTTATGATAGGGTTTATTCATTTATTAATCTTAATCCTTATAAGTTGCCCACTCCTAATAGATAGAATGCTCCTTTATCCTTTTGGCATAAAATAAATCAACGATACTCGGAATACTTCCCGGGTGAAATGCTACAACGGGAGAATTATCAGGCGGCGCTTTGCCGATATATTCTATTTAGAGTCATTGCATGTAGATTATTTTTTATCCTTGGTTTTTGGCATCATGTTAGGGATAACAACTTAACGTGAAGTGATGTTAAAAATACCAACAAGCATTTCTGACGCCGTTGCCGGGGAATGGCAATTTTATCTATTAGGAATGATTTATAAGGATTTATTAATACGCCAGGATATATACATTTCTTTAGAATTTCATATGAGTAAATCTTTTCGTAGAACCCTTTATAGAAAACAAAATATTAAAATTATACCTAGATCATAGCCTTTTTGCTTTTAGCGTGACTTACCCAGGTTTTATGTAGCAACTTTTTTATAGGGTAAGAGCAGGATTGGTTGTAGTATTTTAACTCTTATCAGGAACAACCATAGGAAGAAGGGTCTTACATTATTTTGAGAAGCGATGGCTGAGAAGACTCTGCGTGAATTCTCTGCTCCAAGCACCAAGAATATTCGCGTGGGTCCAACTTTTGACTTTGGAGAATATGATTATGAGATCAAGCCAAGCCTCATCAAAATGGTGCAAGTTATCATATTTAGTGGAAAGAAGGATGAAGATGTCATTGCCCATTTGCAGAATTTTCTGGAGATTGGCAATACCATTGACATTCAAGGCACTCCTCAAGATGTCGTGCTACTTCGCTTGTTTCCTTTCTCATTAGAGGGAAGAGCGAAGCAGTGGTTTTATCAGAGTAAAGATCAAATCAAGACATGGGGAGAATGTTCGAAAGCTTTCCTAGAGAAGTTTTTCCTAATAGGCCGAACGAATATCTTACGAGGGAAGATTTTAGAATTTCATCAGCAGAAAGGTGAACCTATTCCAGAAGCATGGGAGCGTTTTCAAGGATACATATCAGACTGCCCGCATCATGGAATGGAGAAGTGGTTGCATGCAAACATTCTATCATGGACTAACCCAAAGGTCATGTGAGCAATTAGATGCCACTGCTGAAGGAACATTTATGTCACTCACCCCTGGAAAAGCTGAAGCTATTATGGCAAAGATGGCAGAAAATCAGAATTGGACATTTAACACTCAGACATGCCATGAAAGTGAAGAAATTCCAGAGGAGTTGTGTGCACTATCAACCAAGATGGATGTATTATTGAGCTGGCTAGAGCAGAGGGATAATTATAAAAGAAATCGTCAAGCCATTCAAGATGCATTTAATTCTCAAGATCAATATGAAGAAGATATCAGTGCAATCATTAAGAAACAAGGATGGAGTCAACCTCAGGCAACAAGCCAAGGGAAGTATCAAAGTAATTACAAGTCAAATCAAAGACAACCACCCTTAAGAGAATTAATATTAGAACAAGCTAGAATTAATGAGAGTATTTATAAGAAGCTTGCTTTTAATGATGAAATGTTAGAAGGAATTAATTCAAAATTGGACAATTTCTCTCTAGCAGTTAAAGAGCAAATAATGTTCAATAAAAAGATAGAATCACAGATTACACATCTAGCTTCTACTTTGTCTGCCACTAACCATGAACAGATTAAAGGAATATCTACTAGAGGAGATAAGGTTACACGTGATCCACCCTACCCAGAAGGGGCACGTAGACCTTCACATTTAGTGCAGGTAGACAAAGAAGCTGAAAAGAACAATAAAGAAAAAGAAGTTGAAGCACCTTCACCAACAGTTGATCCACAAGAGCCCGAATTTACGCAAGACTTCCATGATACTACTCTCCTACCTTTCCCACGAAGAAGGAGAAGTATCACCACTGACGATCAGTTCAGTAAGTTCGTAGAGGTTATTCAGAAATTATATGTCAACATTCCGTTGTTAGATGCTATGCAGGTACCTACATACGCAAAGTACCTTCGAGCCATCCTCAACAACAAGGGACCACTACCCTCGACCGAAGTCATCAAGCTAACAGAGGCATGTAGTGAGGCAATCCAACATTCTTCTCCCATTAAGAAGAAGGACCCAGGATATCCCACTATAGATTGCTCTATAGGCAACCAGATGTTCGAGAACGCCTTATATGATCTTGGAGCAAGCGTCAGCGTCATGCCCAAGACAGTCTTCGACAAACTCGACTATTCCACACTTACTCCAACAACAATGTGCTTGCAACTAGTCGACCAATCAGTCCGCTACCCCTTGAGGATAGCGTAAAAATATTCTCGTAAAAATCCGTGACTTTTTTGTTCTGTAGATTTTGCGGTACTTGACATGCGGGAAGAGAGGAAGATACCTCTTATCCTTGGGCGACCATTCCTAAACACTTTGCAAATGCAACCATCAACGTTGAGCTGGAGAAATAATATTCACCATTAATGGACAAGAAGAGCGATTCGCATTCAGGCCAAGACACGAACAATGCAAAGCTCTCAAGGATCAAGAGGAACGAGATGTAGCAACACCTCCGACATCAGAGGTCAATCATGAACAATAATTCAACTGGAGAAGTCCAAGTCGGTGGACTTAAAAATCCCGAACTTTCGCCGGGAGGTAACTCGGTAGTTATCAGTAATTTAAATTCTCACATTAAATAACATATTTATTTTCCCTACCAATTGCATTATTAAAGAGAACTAAACATAAGCATACCATATATAAAATCTAAGCCCCATGAAATTATAACTAACGGAGCGCGAATCCCCATCAGTGAAATTTATTGTGGTGGTAGAAAATTATAAAAAATAACATCATTAGAATTCTAATTTTTCTTAGATTCATAAAAGTAACTTAGTTTTTTATTATTGAGTCATTATACGGTATAAATACGGTAGACATATGGGACCCACACACATCACCTCACATCACATCTCACCCACCAATTATTCACCACCATCCAAAAATTCAAATTATCACTCACATGCATGTACCATCTCCACTCCTTCCTGCCACCGAAAGTAGCACCTAGGGGGTAGCATATTGATCATTCACAGGCATATGTCGACATTGGCAAAGTTTGGACACCAGCAGGCAGCAGGTGGGGCCGACCGGCCCCACCACCACGCCGGCCGGCGCCCTACTACTCCCTCTCTGCTCTCCATTTCTCTCACCCCCTCACTCGCCCATTCTAAGTCCAGAGAGTACATTTCTTCGTCCACTTTCAACTACGAAACTTCACTTGCCCAAATCATCCATTAATTAGCAAGGAAAAGAGAAAAGTAAAGAGAGGAAAAGCAATTTGGAAGTTCATCACAAGAAATCCCTCTTCCCTTTCTCTTTGAGTTGCTAATCCAATTCTTTTTCAAGTTTTCGTGTTCTTGTTTGTTCTTGCCGTGTTCTTCTTGTTCTTCATTCTACAGGCAAGATGAATAAGAAACTCAAAGGCGCGGTGAGGAGCATTGGGAGAACACTCTCCTTCCGCAGCACCCGAAGCCAAACATCATCTCAAGTACCTTCATGTATAGGCTCCGGAATGGACGTCGATCCGCCATCACCTTTTGAGTATGACAACTCGTCATCCTCTTCCCAACAGGAAGAGAGGTATGAATTAACGGGCCTTAATCAAATTTCGCTACCACTTAGGCCTCAAATCGAAATATTCAATGTGGTTAAGTCAAAAGAGTTTACTCATACCCCAATATTTGATGATGCGTTGCTCCATGAAACCGGAATGGATTCCGAGTTTGAGCTTATTTTTAGAATGATTGGATGGGAAGATGCATGGAAAGTCACTGAGCAGGGTAGCAAGTTACTCACCGTAGAATTTATTAGCTCCCTAGACTTTGATGATGAAAATGTTCACTTCAGGATGTTCAATAAACCTTTTACCCTCTCATAGAAAACCTTCAGTATAGCACTAGGATTTTCTCGATCGGTGTGTAGTGAATATAGCTGATGTTCTCCGAGATTTTAATAAAGATGATTTTTGGGAGAGCATCACTTGCTAAGAAACCGAACGTAAACAAAAATATACCACTGAAGAAGTCCACCGACCAACGCTAAGGTTTATGCTTAAATGGCTAGCTTTTTACTTTCTTCCCTAGAGAGGAATTAAACACCATCGAGACAAGATGAATTACATTTATTATATATCATGATTAAAAAGAGAAAAGCATCACTGTAAAAATGATGTTGAACTCTTTGGAAAACCGTTCCTCCCATGAGAAAGTGCAGCATTTCTTTCACGTCTTGGATTACACGCTTAGCTACGAGATTAGATTTATTGTCAAAGGCTACACTCACATTTATTCCTCGATGCCCGTAGAATTATTGGATATGACTTTTTCTTTTCGTGCTCATATGCCGAAACGCCGGGATAATAAAATAGTCATGATTTATAAGAACTACCGAAATGAGTACGAGCTGCCTGACGGAGATTTGGGAATTTATTCTGTTAATAGTTTTACTTTTCCGGAGAAAACTAATATTGGCAGGTGTCCATCAGCATGCATCAGCAGAGTGCCCAGGACTGAGTACACTGGGGCTGACCCAGCACCATCAGGTCTAGCTTATTTTTATTACACTAACTTTGATGATCTAGGTGCTTCACATGAGCCACATCAGCCGTGGTCCACCCACTCAGGATGGGAGGACCAAGCCACATATCAGCAAGGAGAGTCTTCTACATCCACAGGATGGGGAACATTCCCCACACAGGAGCCAGATAACACCGGACAGGATTTTCAGAGAGGCCGTGCATTATTTTCTGTGCGCGGAAATACGGAGTACACCACTGGTGGACCGTATCCATACCATGCACCACCCGTAAATGATTATATGCCATCTCCTGAACAGCATTTTCAGACTCCCGTTAATAATTTCCCTGCTATGTCTACATATTTCACTAACCTTCAGTAGGGACAGCAGGCGACGAATGACACCTTGCACCAACATGAGCAGTGGCAACACCAGGTTGATAACAGGTTTTACCAGCAGGAATAGTGGCAGCACCGGGCGGACTAGCAGTTCGAGCAGTTACACCAAGGACAGCAGCATATGCAGACTGGGTTGGAGTACCTGATAGACCAAATGGGGTATCAACCACCACCTCCACCACATTATTGAAGCACGGCAACATGCAACTTGGGGGAGAGCCCCTGCGAGGTGAGCACCTTTCACCTTTGTATATATTCTATCATTTATTTCTCAGTATTTACTTTCAGTAGAGTAGGTAGAATTTGCCTTTAATTCTGAATTGCTCTTAAAAAAATCTCTCTCTCTCTAGATGAAGCAATTAATTACCTGCAATTACTTAGCATTTGAATTCAAAATTCTCCTGTGAATTATATGAAGTTTATCTACTCTAAAAAAAATTTTATTCTGAAAACTTGATACCTGTGGGTAGCATAAAACTTGTGATTCAGTCTAAGTAATTGGCAGATATGATATAAAAAGGTTTGAGCTAATATATGTTTCATTCTGAGTGATAGCTAAGCTCCAGATATTTTTCAAGAATAAAATTAAGCAATGTAATAATCTATCTTGCTAATATGATTTGAGTAGACTATTCTGTTATGCATTCATGATTGAATCCACATGCACAAAAAGGGTTTTACTCTATGTAACAAATTCTCTCTTAGAAGTCTAAAGGAGAGTGTGGGCTATAAAATTAAAAGATGCCATACCAAAGAAGTATGAGCCCAAAAGATGCCATATCAAAAGGGTATGTGCCAAATTAAAAGAAAGAGAGTAAAACAAGGGGTGCAAAGACACCCGCCTGAGAGGAAAAAATGGGTACAAAAAGAGAGAATATTGCATAAGAGTTTAAAAATATAATTTCAATCACTAGCACATTCAGTCATGATGCATAGCTTAGTAGTCCACTGAAATCTTGTTAGTAGACTCTTATGGTTTTCAAGATAATAATCCATACATATTCAAAATAAAGGGAAAACCTCTAGAGTAGTGCATGAACGAAGAATGAAATATATACAGTGCTTGCTTGATTATTCTATCTTTCAATCACCTAAGATTCAATTAAAGTTTGAAAAGCCTCACGTTGAAAGGAATAAGGATAAGTTTGAAAGATAGATTGATGAATTATAATCTGGAGAAGGATTTTAAATTCAATGCTTAAGTATTTGTTGAAATTAAACATAAGATACCCTGGAAGTATTATTTCAAGTCAACTTTGCTAAGGGACTAGCAAAGACTTAGCTTGGGGGTATTGTTGACGGTCACTAAGTGCAAATTCTATACCGTCAACTATCACTTAACAAGAAGCAACAATAGAACCATAGGGGTTATTTCTGACAAATTTCACGAGTTTTGGTGAATTATCTAATTTTCAGAGAATTATCCAGAAAAGACCAAAAAGAAGGATTGGAGTGCAAATCTACCACGAAACTTATCCCATAACGCAACAACACCGCCAACGGGTCGGGGAAGGTTCGAAGACACAGAAGCCGGGGGGCCCACAGCCGCCACCGGTGGGGCCGGGCCGGCCCCACCATGGCGCCGCCCGGCCCCTAGGGTTAGGGTTTGGCCGCCGTCTTCGGAATGTTCCTCCACTTTGCCTCCCACGATGCATCCCGGCCCTTGGTTACGTCGGTTTGATCCTACGGGCGCGTGCACTCCACCGGGCTATAAATAGAGGGGTAGACCCCCTCTTAGAGAAGAGCAATTCATTCCTCCCTGCTTCATTTGTCAAGAGTAGTCAAAAGTTAGGGTTTTCAGAGATTAGAAGTAGAGCTCTAGTTCTTCAAGTTCTTGGTATAGGCGTCTAGCAAGATTCAAGTAGAGATCGGGCGATCCGCTTGGGATTCTAGATCTGTCTTCTAGAAATTGGTAATATTATCTTGTATTTCATTATGACTTTGTTCTACTTTAATATACTGCTACTTATTCAGTTCATAGTTTATTCTAGTTGTATATTCGATATAGATATGATTTATGATGATTATCGTTATATGATCGTAAAAGCGCTGATTCAATTACTCGAGTGAGTTAGGTGGTGCGCATTATATAGGCGTGGTGTCTAGATATATTGTGTACCTACGGAGGCACCACGATGTGCCGGGGTCGTGTGATAGTCCGCGCGGTGACAGGTTGCGTTGGTTCCTACGTAGTCCACCCCGTGCACGTAGGACTAGCCGAGCACTGTCGCGAAGGAGGTGACCCTTGTGTCTTAATATCCTCATTAGTTGATGCTCCTTATGATGTCTTCTCGAGTTTATTACACTATAGATAAAAATGTGTAGCATGGCGTAGGACTGTAGACTTTATATAGTAGTAATTAAATAAGTTTCCTTTACTCTAACTGAATCTCAAGATTATTTTACTACATTAGTGAGTCTCTATATTCTATCTACGGAATACCATTTATCTTAATTACTCATTTATCATTTATCGTTACTGTTGACTAGTTAATGCTAAAGCATTGGTGTAATAGGTTATGATAGGGTTTATTCATTTATTATTCTTAATCCTTATAAGTTATCCACTCCTATAGATAGAACGCTCCTTTATCCTTTTGGCATAAAATAAATCAACGATACTCGGAATACTTCCTGGGTGAAATGCTACAATGGGAGAATTATGCGTGCGCTTGCGGATATATTCTATTTAGAGTCATTGCGTGTAGATTATTTTTTTTATCCTTGGTTTTTGGCATCATGTTAGGGATGACAACTTAACGTGAAGTGATATTAAAAATACCAACAATTATGGAGATATAGAGGCGTCCCTTGAATGGATGACCTCTCATCTCTAGAGAATAAGGGTTAGATATTTCAATGTAGTAGATTAGTTCTAGTCGGGAGTTAGGAAGAGCGGAGCTGCGCCTCGGTTCTGGAAGAGTCTTCAGAGTCTTGGTATGTCTTTATATTTATTCTTTGTAAGACTTATGCTTTAATATATATTTATCTTCTCTATTTACTTTATGCCTTTCATATTATGTTTAGTATAGTTGTTATATCTTGGTATGGGATCTCTGCTCGTATTGAGTGCTCTGGTTATCATATGTGATTAGAGTAGTAATCTTTAGTGTAGATATGGTGTCTAGGCTAGGGTTTACCTGAGGTTGCGCTCAATCCCATGGTTATTTGTGGTAGCCCCAGAGGTGACAGCTCTGTTAGGCCTTCGTATTCCACCACGTTCGGGTTGATGTTTCGTAGAGCTTTTGGCAGCCTTCTCCAACTACTTTCTTCCCAGTCTTATTCGAGAGTTGGAAATGTACTGCTGCTCCAAAGTGCTATTGTGTGATTGCTATATCTACTCATTAATTAGTTATATAGAACCAAAGTAATAGAGAAGTATTTAGGAACCTTGAACTCTCCCGTTGTCCTCTCACTTTAGCTATCTACTCTTTTATCATAGAATTCTCCTATGTGTCTGTGTCATTTATGCATAACTCCTATCATTTATCATTTACCCCTTACTCTAGTCTAGTTGGTGTACTAAGTTAGTAGATACATGATGGTGAACTATGTGTCTTTATCCAATGTTTCCCTGTGGTAAAATATAAATAATGATACTTGGAATACTCCTGGTAAAATGCTATAATGGTTTTCTGTGCGCTTGCGGAATCCTTCTATTTTAATTGTGCATAAGAAATACCAACATAGATAAATCAAGAGGCATACAAAGTGAGGGAGTTTGTTTGCTTAGCTCTAAGGGATGTCAAGTATGTCAAAATGCCAAGAGAGACTCTCTAGAGCCGACCAATTCACTTATATAGGCACCACCAAAACACCCAACCATTACACTCAAGAACAGCTCACTGCGCATGGACCGGACTGTAGCGTTAAGTAACGACGGGCAGCGTCCGGTCCAGCATCCAGTCGCACATAAAGTGCCATGCGTACTAGCCGTTTGAATTTTACCGTTCGCGCCCAACGTCTCGAACTCACTTTCGTATTTGTTAGACATCGGCCGGGACGCGTCCGGCTATAACCGGGACGCTCACACGATGCGAGTCCGGTCACCCACCAGAGAGGTCTAGAAACGATTTTTCTTGACCGGACGCGCCCGCTGCCCTCTGACCGGACGCGCCCGGAGTCCGGTCCACACTCTGCCTACAACGGCCGCAACCAAACCCTGGCACCGGACAGTCCGGTTGCCAGAGTCCGATCACCCTAAAAATTGCGCCGGACGCCAACACTTGACCGGACGCGTCCGGTCCCTACCAGATAGCGTCTGGTCACTTTTGAGTGACTGCTCTTTATCCGAAAACCTCTGAGTCACGCCTCGCAAGCTCGGCGGGAGGGGTTTACACCCAAATCCCATCAACTTCTGCCTTCATATGCCAACATAAAAGTGTCTCACCACTTGTGCACGTGTGTTAGCATTTTCAAATAAATTTTACAAGAGATAGTTAGGTCACTAGGTCCCTAATGCACATGCAAAGTCATTGCTCACCTAGTGGCACATAGATAACCAATATTGCGCAACATCGCCCCTCTTAATAGTACGGTTATCAATCCTAAACCCGGCCGTCAACTTTCTCTACTCGTCTATGGCCGGTAAAATGGAAATGTCCTAGCATATACCTTTGCCTCTAACTTTCCATTTCGCTCCTCTTCTTCCTACATCTCTAAGGGTGGCACTTGATCATCTTTTGTCTCCACCATCACCTTGATCTCAACTCCACCACTTGGCTTAGACCTCCCTTTCTCTAATGCTGCACAATTAGCAATAGGGTTAGTCCCAGGTTTCATTTATTTTGGCTAAATATTTAAAAAATCATAGTAAATTATAAAAAATTTATAAAATAAAAATCCAATTTTATTAGACTCTATATGAGTAGATCTATATAGTGAGCATATAATATGTTATTTTTTAGTATAAATTTTTTCTTTGTAACTTTAGATCTATGATTTTCTATAATTAATTGAAATAATTCATAGTCGTAGTTTCTACAGTCCAATTATGGTGAAATTTTTTATGGTAGGCTCATTATTATATGCTTGATCTCTAGTAAAAATTTCATACTCACTGAATATGTATAGCTTAGTTATAAATTTATTTATATTTAATAAGCATAAACCTAAATAAATTTATAACTAAATTATACATGATTCAATGAGTATAAAATTTTTACTAGAGATCAAGCATATAATAATTAGCCTACCATAAAACATTCATCACAATTGGACGACAGAAACTACGGCTATGAATTATTCTGATTAATTATAGAAAATCATAGATCTAAAGTTCTGATAAAATATTTGTACTAAAAAATAACATATTATATGTTCATTGTGTAGATCTACTCATATAGAGTCCAATAAAATTAGATTTTCTATTTTATAATTTCTCTCTGATTTACTATCATTTTTCAAAGATTTAGCCAAAAAATGAAAAAAAGGCAAAAACCATTATTTGTTGTAGCAAAACCACCATTTAAAACCGTTTTTAGGGGGTAATTTAACCGGTTTGAAAAGTTCGGAGGGTAAAATACCCAGTTTTGTAGTTGAGGAGGTTAAGTATTCCAGCCATCATAGTTTAGGGGTGATATAGACTTTTTCTATATTATATGTTTATTGTGTAGATCTGCTCGTGTGGAGTCCAACAAAATTAGATTTGCTATTTTTACGATTTTTCTATGATTTATTATGATTTTTCAAAGATTCAGCCAAAATAAATGGAAAAGAAAAAAAAGATAAAACCACATTACTGTAGCAAAACCATCATTCAAAACCACTTCAGGGTGTTATTTGACCGGTTTTGAAAAGTTCGGATGATAAAATAGATGGTTTTATAGTTGAGGGACTTATAAGTAGTCGATCCTCTATAGTTGAGGGGGTCATAGACCTTTTTCCTTTTTTTATTTGTTTGCTTTTCTTGCTCGGTCTGTTCTTTGTTACAAATGTCGTCTACTAAACAAAAATAAAGACTTACATTTTGTTTACAAGCACTGTTTTTTCCTAATCCCTTTACTTTTTTGCGTTTTCTTATACTACTAGTCCAACCAAAAACTACCATAGGCCTGGCTAAGGTTTTGATATATAATATATCGAATGCATACTTAATAGAGTGCAAACTTTAAGTGTATAAATTAGATAATTTATAGCATACTAGTACAATGCCCGTGCTAACGCTACGGTGATATCTAGAAAAATAAATCATAAGACTAAAAAATAAATCAACTAACAAAAGAAACACAAATTTAAACAATTAACATTCACACTGTGGTATCTATAGCCGAAATAATTCCCCCTTGAAAAAATCTAGTTATATAACCTAGAGAAATAAACATGTCTGACAAAAGAAAATAGCGTCTAGATACAATGATGACTGCAATGCATATTAATGGTACATAGGTAAGCAAAGAATTAAGAAAAAAAACCTCCTTATACTGGCCATGCTAATATTATGAGAAACAATACTTACAACTGATTGGTGATAAAAACTATAAATAAAAATTTACACTTCTTCGATTAATAAACTATGCTCTTGGAGCTTGGTACGTTTAATAAGGGTATGAGAGCATTATGGAATGGAGATGGGCTGGCGAGCACGACAATCCCCATCATAATACCATCAGAATCTAATATTTGTAAACATGTCTATTGACCCTTCTTGACCATTACAGTAAGAAAACCTTGGCATTCCTGAAGCACACAAGGGCAGTGGCAATTCAATCGCCACCATGCTTCAGGTTGTCTTTATCAGGTAAACAGTCAAAATGAGCATTATACCTCGACCAAATCCAGAGTGCAGAACCTAAAAATTCAATCTCTTTGAACCAGAAATATATTATTCGTCAGAGAATATGGATCAATATACCATGAGAGCAAGTTTACAGCGAAGGGTCACGATCTTTGGCACAAACAGGTAATGGAGATTAGGAAAAAAAAACTGAACATTAGAAAAGCATGGGTATAGAGAGAAACTGCCGCACAACATGCAGTTTCTGCTAGTTCCTAAATTATTCATCTGAACGTAATATTTAGGCACACAATAGAAAGGTAAGGAAGTTATTTACATCTATCCAGTATATCATATTAACATCTTCAAATATATTAATATATTATAGCCCAAAAGAAACCATTTCAACAATAGTGTACAGAACTTCACTAAAAATAAGCAGACAGCGATAATCAAGTTGAGTGCCCATGCTAACGCTCTGGCAGCACTTAAACATGCAAATTAAATAAACAACAAAAGACTGTTTACTCTTTTCTACATGAGACTTAGCATTTACAACTTAGTTGGTTACCATTAAGCACTCAACATGCACGATGCAAATAAACATATGTTTAGAAATTCTTTTTAGGCTCTGTTTGGTTGTAGATATTCAAGCTAAGGAATTGAATTGGCCTGGAATACCAAAGCCGAGGAGCATTGGAAATGGCCTAGAATACCAATGCCAGTGTTCGGATGTGCAATTAATTGATAGTTGGAATCATGTTGACTTAAATCTTTTCAAAGACCAAAAAAAAATCATGTTGCAGACAAAAAAAATGTTTGTTGCCTACGTATCAAATGATTTCATGAAACAAAGGTTTTTGTTAGGTAGCACAAGACCCATGTACACAAAACAAAGGCTATTCAATACAATTGGTTCATCAGTCGATATCATTTTCTGAACTATGATAATATAGGCAATCTGTTTGAATGGATTAGTTCCTTGGGCTAAATAGCCACAATCCCTCTTCTCCCAGGTGATTCAATAATACTCTATAAAATGCAGATGAATGGATATTAGCCCAGCTGAGGGAAAAATTGTTGTGAGAGCTTTGCTACTGAAGAAGCCCACTCTTTATAGTGATATGGTATTGATCAAATCTGCATGCACAGATAAAGAAAGTATCTGCTGGAATTCTCCAATGGCAATAACTTTGCTTACTCTTCTGTCAAATAAAGCATGTAGTCAGTTCAGCTGTTTCTTACTTTTTGTTTTATCTCCCATGCAAGGTCAAGAGTCTTTTGATAAACCTCGCCGGCAGGAACACAGTAGTTTACAAATCCTGCAACGTGAGCATACATGACCCTTATAAGAATCGATAAAAGGTGTCCTTGTTGAGGAAAAAGAAGTCATAACAGCAGGAAGCAAAGATGAAGAAGTCCAACTGACCCATAGTTACAGACCGCATCAAATCTATGACCAGTGAATATTAGTTCCTTTTCTCTTGACCTTTCAACAATCCTAGGAAGGCGTTGTGTTCCTCCAGAGTGCTGGGGCCATGAGCCCCCGGCGGCGGAGACAGAGGACGACCAGAGCGCGGGGTTACTGAACTTGTCATTGATGGAGGCAAGGATCTGGAACGCGTGGTGATGGTCTCCTCCAGGTGCCGCTGCCCTTCCGCAGCCAGCTCATGCATTCACTTCCACGGCATGAACTGACGAACGGCAGGCTGTGGGCACCGGTGTCGCGCTACCACGCGCATTCACCTCCACCTCCGCCGTTGGCGCGCCGCAGTTCGTGAGTTTGGGTGGACATATAGGAAAACGTCGGGATGGGCGTGAGTGAAGATCGCGCGTTGTGCCGCGGGGATCATCGCGGCCTTGGATGGCGGAGCTTACTTGATGAAGCACAAAGGGCGAGCTCCCGTTCCCGGCGGCATCCTCGGTCCTCGACGGCAAGCCTGACCGCGATCCTCCTCGGTGGACGGCTTGCACAGTAAAAAGGAGATCGCGCGAGGCTGCGGGGTTGCCAAGCCGCTAGGCCAGCAGGAGCAGGCGCCGTGCAACAGCCGGGCGTGGAGCACAAGCGGGCGCCGTGCAGGCGGCGATTGGCGCAGCCGGGCGAGGAGATCGCGTGGAGCCGCCGCGATCACACAAGGGGGGATCCTCCGCGTGCAGGAGGCAGGGCTGGGCAGCGCCGTGCGAAGCAGTTGCCGCGGCGTGCCGCAGGAGGACCGCCGTAGGGAGCCACCGTGTAGCAGGAAGCCGCAGTGCAGGTTTCCGTGGGATCCAGCAAGGCTAGCGGCGAGGAGATCGCGGAGCCGCTGCGATCGTGAAGTAGAGAGCCTCAACGCGCAAGAAGCAGGGCCGGCGGCGAGGATCGCGCAATGCGTAACTTCCTCCGTGATGATGACGAGTTTTCGGCGGCACGGCACGGGAGGCTGGAGGAGGTGTGACATTTTTTATCTGGGCTGTTCGATAATGAGTAAGGAGAGCGAATGTATGAAATTAAATTCGCGCTGTTTATTTTAACTGTATTGGTTTTCTAGGTACAATTTCGTGGGTGGATAAAGGGGGCTTCTTAGCGGGGGACGTTTTTCATGTGTGGACGTAGGAAAGATAATCCGGTGCATTAGTAGGTTGATTTAGTGACTGCAGTCTAACATAACTAGATAATAATTTTGTCAGGAAAGGAGCAAATGATATAGAACAAATATTATAGAAAAACTCTAGCTAATTGCCACCTCATGCAAGAATATGCTATTGTAGTTTACTACTCCTTCCATCCTAAATTGTAAGTCATTTTAAAAATTTTGAAGAGTTAAGTAACTCAAATTTGACTAAATTTATATAAGAAAATAATAACATTTCTGATATCAAATAAGTATCCTTATATTTTTATAATATATCTATTTGATGTATATAATGTTTTGTAATTCTCTCTATAATTTTAGCTGAATTTAAAATACTTTGACTCTTTAAGATTTTTTAAAATAACTTACAATTTAGGATTGAGGGAATACTTATTATACTAGGGTTCATACTATAAGCTTTGGCATATGGGGGGTTACTAGCTGAGATGTTGAGATGATCCTGAGTTCCGACGACGACGATGATAACCGGCACGGCACGCACGGTTTAATAGTTGTAGAAAGATGGAGGGCCATATCCAATGTCCGACCGTGTTCAGTAGTCGCACGGTTAGAGAGCGTATACGTTGGGACGAAAGAATCCGGTTGAGGTAGCTCGTACTCGTAGTCTAGTCACGTGAGCTGCACGTGCGCCAGAACCAGGAATATGTGTGTGTTGACCATCGCCATCAGCTGGGCGTTGGTGGCGTTGGTCCAAGCCTCAAGCATTGCGTTTGTGGTGCTCTGTGTGTGTCATTCACCACAAGGCCTTCTCCGTCGGAAGCAAAGCTGAATATTTGTCCCAACAGAACCCCTACCTTCTGCACGAGCTCTTGTATTTTGTTTCTTGCTAGAATATACTTGGTCATAGAAAAAATTCTTTAAAAAAAAATCAATTATCACAGTTGCGGAGGGCTTCATGCCTAACTGAGTACCCTAAAAGGACACCCACTAGTACTCACTGAATTACGTACTAGAGAAAGCAAAATCAGAAGTTGCCGGTCTCCTTCGGCTAGCTTTTTATTTTTTTCTCTTACCGTCATAGTTAAGCTGCTTTGGTTAATCAGTCCATATAAACGGACGAAAGGTAGAGTGCGACTTGACAAACCATTATAGTTTTTCTAAAGTAATTTTGTCCTCACACACACATAAAAAACAATTGGCGCCTAAGATCGATTAGTACGTGTTCATCGGATTGTGATTGTAGCCATAGTAGAAACACAAATAAACGAAAAGATGCAAACCACACATAATACAATATTATAGCTGACAAGGTTGTACATACGTGGTATTAATCGTATTATATACTGCTATAGATGGAGTAGTGTCGACGATTTGCTGCAAGAACTCGTCAAAAAACAGAGAGGCAGGATCGCTTATGTCATCGCCAACCAATGGATCGGATCCACGAAAAGACAAAGTTTCCATCTCCCCTTCAAACTAACGCACGCCAACTCTCTGTATGACTGAATCCACGCACGCAACTACGCAAGCTAAATTGCGTCAGCGCGCAATAATTGACCAGAAACACAGCTCATGTGTAGAACTGATGGAAAAGAATGAAACGATAGATGACAACAAGCACGTAAGCCCAACCCTTAGATCGATGGATTCATTTGTTTGTATGTACCAATTTGATTTGAAACAACAAACCCCTTGAGTTACATCTCATCAAACACTTGACTGGTTGTGTATTTGTGTTGTGTCAGATCATCAAGAACAACATCTACCACCAAAAGCCCCACAAGTAGAAAGAAAATTGAAAGCGTTTACAACTCTTTTTTCTCTCTTACAACAGCCATGATCAATCAACATGATATATATACTCATGTAATACTCACCATGAATAATCCATGATGATTGATATATGAAGAAGGAACCTGCAAGCATGAAGAACAGAGAGGATGCAGCAGAGCCAAAACCATCCATGGTTTCAGGATCACCACCATCATGACCATCCGTAGACGAGGTTGAGGTAGCGGTCCTTGATCCACTTGAAGCTCTTGCGGAAGGAGCCCTTGACCTTGCCCTCCACGCCGTACGCCTTGTACGCCGCCACCCGGCGCTTGCGGTCCAGGTCCGGGTCCGCCAGCGCCAGCCACCGCCGCTTCGACTTGCTCCGCTTCACCTCCTCCACCGCCCCGGCTCCCGGGCCGCCGCCGTACTCGTACTGGTACGAGTAGGAGGAGTAGGACGACGTGCCCATCCCGCCGCCCCCGCCGGCGCTGTACGAGTAGGACCGGAAGTCCGGCCGCGCGCCGCCGCTAACGCCGCCGTAGTACGGCTCGATCTGCATGCGCCCGCCCGCGTACGACTTGGACCGGTCCATGGCTATGGGTGGCCTCTTGCTCCCGCTGGCGGTCGTCGAGGTAGAGGAGGGGAAGGAGGAGAGGGAGACGATGACCACGAGCACACGGCGATTATAGTCGTAAATAGCTCAGTGATGGTGATGGTTGGGTTGGGTTGGGTTGTGACACGGGAGGACGAAGTAGAGGAGAAATGGAGGTGGAAGCTGCGGTGGTTGCGAATATGTGCTCGACTCTGCTATCCAAGCGCGCGGTTTTGTCAACTGTCTTGTATTGAAATATCGCCAGTTGACGTACTATGAGTTTCTATTCAAAGAACCCAAGTTTTTTTCTTTTCCTTTTCTTTTGATGAATTCTAGAAAGAAGAAAAGTGAACGCCGGCCGGCTGTCTGTTTGATGTGGCTGCCTGACTTGAATTAATTTGATTTGAAGCGGCGGGCCGGGGCAAAGACAAATCGTTGCGGTGGCAGACTGGCAGTGGTATCTTCTGGTAGGTTTACACATGTGGTGCGAAACAAATTATTATGGGCTGATTGATGGTTACTTACGCGGTGACGAATTGAGTTGGTTCGTGGTCGGCCAGCTGACGCGGATAGCAGTATTATTATGCGCGAATGAATGGGTAGTGACAGATGTGGTTGGGTTGCCTAGGTGCCAGGAGACTCAGTCGCGAAATCCAGCCAGCCCGTGGAAACCAAATGTTCTTGTTCTTAGACGGTGTTTTTTTTTGTTTGAACATTAGAAGGTGTTTGTTGGTTCAGCATGTGGTGACGCAAAAAAAGAAAATGAAATTAGATATTAGACAACACTCTAGTCGGAGTTGGCATACTTAATTGCGATCTTTGTCTGGAAATGGAAATAGAAATAGAAATAGAAACAGATAACACGGATTATAAACATTAGGAAGCAAACATGTTTAACGTTAATACTTACCTTTTATAATAGCGTCACGGTACATTTTAGCCAACCAAACGGTGTCGCACAACTTTTACAATTATTATTGAAGTATCTCTAACAATTCTCCATCTTAGATTATCACTCTTTTTTTTTTTTGGCAAAAGCGCAAAAAAACCTTCTCCAATAGTTCTCCATCCCAAGTTGGAAAAAAGAGTCTCCACGCGCGTATATATACACGCTCGACTCCGCGCGCATCCGAGCGTATTAGAAGAGGTGGAAGGGTATAACAATTTTTTCTGTCTCAGGATTCCTGATGTAAGTTTTCAAGAGGTGGGAGGGCATAAATATAATTTTGTTTCTGTCTTAGGGTTCCTGATGTAAGTTTGATCTAGATTTGACAAGTGAATTATACCAAACTATTGAGAGATTTTTTTTTCACTTGCCATATATTTTAGAGAGTTACTAAATCACAAGATTTGCCAAATGAAGTTGCTATCTTTGAAAATTTAGCGAAACAAAAAAATTTCTCTCCAACAGATTGACAAATCAACTTGGTATTTTTAGCAACTTGCATCTTACACCTCCACACGACCATATTTGCGCGCGTATCTACGCATCGCCCTCGCGTGCGCCTTGTTGTTGGTGCAAGTGCTGATGGATGGGACAGTGCAGACATGGGACAGTGCTTGCTCCGACGTGCTGCTGTGCAAGCTGATGGATGGAACAGTGCTGTGCAGACATGGTTTGTCGTACTACTGAACCTACACATTTCTTGCCAGGCCTCGTTTAGGCTATACGCACTCGTCGTACTCTAAATCCACCCTCTAAAAGGAATATTCCATCCTGGTCATCAAGATTCCGTTCTCTATACCACTTTCTCCCGCACTCATCCATCCTTTATATCTCTACTCTATACCCACGTGGGACCCACCATCAGTCTTTTTTAATGTTCTTCTCTTCACCCGACGCAGGCCTCCCTCCCCAATCTCTCTCTCTCTCTCTCTCACCGGGACGCCCTCCCTCCCTCCCCAATCTTTCTCTCTCTCACTGGGCGAAGCGAAGCGGGCAGCTCGGCGGGCGGAGATGGCCGCGTCCGCCATGGCGAGGCGGAGCGTGCGGCGGGGCTGGACTCGACGCGGGCGGGAGGGCGGCAGCGCGCCCGCGCTAAACCTTGGCGGCGGGCGCTGACGCGCGCGCCCGCGCTGGACATGGCGGGCGAACGCCGCCGCGGGCGCTGCCCGCTGCTGCCGGCGGGCGGCGCTGACCGCGGCCCCGTCCGTCCGAAGCTTCGCTAAAGCCAGCCGGCGCGCGGCGTGCGGCGAAGCGAGGGCCGCCTCGTCGGCGTCCGGCACGGTGGTGCTTCGGCAGCCTCCTCGTCCGGCGGCGGACGCTGAGCGAGGCGGAGCGGGCGCGAGGCACGGCGGCGGTCGCGCCGTCTCCGACCACGGCGCGGCCCCGGGCGCGCCTGGCGTGGGCGGTGGGCTCGCAGCACGTGAGGCCAAGGTGGGCGTGGGTGCGGGCCTCGGCAGCGGGAGAGCGGCTGCTGGCGGGCAGCCAAGGGCGGCGGGCGGCCAAGGAAGCCGGGCGGGCGCTCCCGCTGGCCGGGCGGGCGCAGAGGCGTCAGGCTCGGCGGCGAAGCTCAAGAAGGGCGCAGCGGGCGTGCAGCGCTGGCGCAGGGCGGGCGCGCGCATCAGCGAGCAGGTGGACGCGCATGGGCGACGGGCGACGGCCGGGCGCGGGCAGTGCGCGCCGCTGCCCGCTTTGGCGCGGGCAGTGGCTCTGGCGGGGCGCGAAGCCGCTGGCGGCCGCGGCGGCCAGGCTTTCCTCCTTGCCGGCGGCGCGAGCGAGGCGCGAGCGGCACGGGCGGGAGCGTAGGCGGAGGAGGAGGACGCTGGGCACGGCGAAGCGCGTGATGGCCCGGCGAGCTCCTCCCCCGCTGCTCGTTGTTCCTCCCGCCTTCCTCTCTACCTTCGACGCACGCGGACCGGGCGAGCAGTAGCGGCGGCGAGGCCGGCTCCGGGCGAGCGGCCGCCCTTCTCTCTCCTCCACCAGCCTCGCCCGCCCCCTTCTCTCTCTCCTCCACGCAGCGCCCCCGGACGCACGCTATCAAGCGCCCAGTTTGGCGTCCGGGGAGCGAGATTCCGGATGCCACGTCACGGCCCCGGACGCCGCTGCGGCGATTTCCATCCGGGAAAGCGCGTACCGGACGCTTCCCCGGACGTGAGTGCGCATAGCCTTAGATGTAAAAGGCTGGAAAAAATTGCAACTGTAGCATTTCGTTTGTATTTGGTAAATATTGTCCAATCGAGGTCTAACTAGGATTAAAAGATTCGTCTCGTGATTTACAACACAACTGTGTAATTAGTTATTTTTTCACTAACATTTAATGCTCCATATATATGGATAGAAATTGATGTGATGGAGAGAGAGTGGAAAAACTTGCAACTTTCAATGAAACTTGCGTGTAACTAAACGAGGCCTGAATGGACAATGATACTACTGAACCTGCACATTTCCTGCTACTTCCTGCTACTGAATGAACAATGCTGATGGAAACGCATGCTACAACCACAATTCTTTCATTATATAAAAAACCACATTTCTTCGTGCTGCTGAACGGATAGGATAGACGTCATCGAGCATTTGTGGGCCTACTTTTTTAATTTTACCAAGTCAAAATAACAAATTATTGGAGAAAATCTATTTTTCAGTTGGTATATATTTTACGGAGTTGCTAAATCACAAGATTTATCAAGTAAATTTTGGTAAACTCTTCGAGATGCTCTAAACCTAATAAATTTGATCCTCCCACTAGTTTAATCATAAAGAAAAATGAAAACTAGAACCAATTTTCTTCTAAAAATAATGTTTATCTATTTAAACATGTAGATGCCACTTGCATGCTTGAAGATGGGACCTTTACGATGTGGAAGCAAGACAGCCCGAGCCTTTCATTTTGGGCATGCAACGTTGTCCCGCATCTAAAATGAACATTTGCCAGTGGGAGGAGGCTATCCCACTTGGCCCCTCATCGTACACTAGTTACAAGACAACCGTCCAATCTGATTCGTTCCCAATCCAAATACATGAGAAGTGTGGAACTGAGGTTATTTGGGCCATGTTTGTTTCAACTTTGGTTGGCTAGAAACGTTATTGGCTTTTGAAAAGTTAAAAAACAGTGTGCGAGGAAATGAATTAACAATGGATAATCTGCTTGAAATGGGCTTTATGGCTTTTGGTGTACCATGAGTAAAGATCCATTACAAAGATCACTAGTACAAGTATGAGCCGAAACAGTCCGTTGGGCCGGGTACCTGCGTGCAAGAGAGTGGGCCTTTTGGCTAGAGGGGGTTTGTTGACTTATTTTTTTTTCTTTCCTAATTCTTTAACCCAAATGTATCTTTTCTCCGTCATGAATCGAATATCGCAACTCCAGAATCCGTGTCCAGTCAAACTTTTTTTTAACTTTTGACCAACTTTATAGAAAAAAATCATCAATATCTATGATATAAAATATATATCTTATGAAAATACATTGTATAATAAATCTAATGGTACTAATTTGGTACCATATATCTTAGTATTTTTTTCTAGAAATTTGGTCAAAGTTTAAAAAGTTTGACTTAAGACAACTCTAAAAGTTGCAGTATTCAGGGATGGAGGGAGTATTCGGGTTGGTGGGTTTATTTTCGGCCACGTAGGATTTAGCATATGTCTAGAGTCGGTCTGTGTGACAGTTCCATTGTGAGGAATCATCAAGGCTCATATATCGAAAATAAGCTACTTGACTGGTTCAGGTTCAGTTTAGATGAGTTAATTTCGGTCGTTACTTGGATCACACCGCAAGCATGCTCAACGTACGAACACATATACAAGATATTGTGAGGCATGTATAATCACAGCACACACTGTTGAATTGACAGTCAAATCATTTATGATTTTTTCCTTGTCGAAGCTAAAATGTTTTACATAAAACAAATTTGAATCGACCTATATATATATATATATGTTTGGAATCAGAGGGAGCATATGACAGCCACAGAGGAGGACGCTCATATTTTTCAAGTCAACAGTTTCCAACATTAATTCAACAATATCTAGTCTCACTAGGGCCGGATGACAATTTCCGTCGATTGATTGAGACAGAAAAATAAAATAGGGATGGCACAATTAATTTCCCTCGCTCGAGATCGATCAAAAAGTAGCACGAACAACTACTGACTAAGAGGATGATCGATGCGTGTTATACGGCGGTGGACGTGATGAGCTCGACCTTGGGGTTGGCGCCGGCGCCGTCGACGAAGCGCTTCCAGTACCAGTGGTTGGCCCAGATCCTGTCCATCTCCTCGATGGGGATCCCCTTGGTCTCCGGCAGGAAGAAGTAGACGAAGAGCGTCATGGCGATCTCCCAGGCGCCGAAGAAGTAGAAGAGGCCGAACTTGAGGTGGCAGAGCAGCATGAGGAAGATCTGCGCGATGACGAAGGTGAAGATCATGTTGAAGACGACGACCGCGCTCTGCGCCGCCGACCGGATCTCCAGCGGGAAGATCTCGCTGGGCACCAGCCACCCCAGCGGGCCCCACGACCAGGCGAACGCCGTCACGAACACGCAGATGCAGAACACCACCCCGATGGCGTACGGCCGCGAGATCACCGCCACGCCCGCCGTCCCGAACTTGGCGGCGATCAGCGTCCCGAGCACCAACTGGGCGAGGACCATCTGGATGCCGCCCTGCAGGAGCAGCTTGCGGCGGCCGAGGCGGTCGACGGTGGCGATGGAGACGAAGGTGGCGAACATGTTGACGAGGCCCGTGATGACGGCGGACATGAGCGACGCCGTGCCGCCGAAGCCGATGGTCTTGAAGAGCACCGGGGCGTAGAACATGACGACGTTGATCCCCGTGAGCTGCTGCAGCGTCGGGATGAGGAGCGCCATGGCCAGCTGCGGCCGGTACCGGCGCTGCAGGAGCGTCCGCCACGGGCTGCTGCTGCTCTCGACGGCCCTGGTGGCCTCGCTGGCCGCCAGGAGGTCGTCGAACTCCAGGGAGACGTCGTCGGTGCCGCGGATGCGCCGGAGCATGGCGCGCGCGCTCTCCACCTTGCCCCGGGCGACCAGCGAGTTGGGCGTGTCCGGGAGGAAGATGGAGCCGCCCACCATGATGACGGCCGGGACGGCGGCCAGGCCCAGGCTGATGCGCCAGCCCCAGCCGCCGGGGATCTTGGCCGTCAAGTAGTTGATGAGGTTGGCGATCAGGATGCCGATGGTGATCATGAGCTGGAAGCTGATGCTCAGCATGCCGCGCATCTTCGCCGGCGCCATCTCCGACAGGTACAGCGGCACGGACTGCAAGCACAGCACGTAGTGCACACACATGAATGCATACATACTCCCTCCATATCGTAATTAGAAGACGTTTTGGACATGATTTAGCATACCAAGGAGTGATTAATTAGGGTGTAGTATTCCCTTTCTACCCCTATTAATACCATGGTGGCTTCATTCTATTCAAGAAAGGAACAGATACCTAGTGGCTAGCGTAGCGGGTTGGACTTGAGGCCATGCAGGTTCGACTCCTGCTTTCGCCAGTTTTTGTTGATTTTGCGTATTTTACGGTTGACGCGATTGGCCAGCAGCTCGGCGCATGCGCATACGGACGGAACTCGAGGTGATGAGGGCGCGGTGCTGCATTAATGCGCGGTGGGCAGTTCCGTCCAGACTACCGCCTGAGAGAGTAAAACGTCTTCCTTCTCGCAATCGAGGGTCTAGGCCAGAACGTCTTCTTTTAACGATACAGAGGGAGTACATGGCCGCTTTCGTGCGGATCAACATTTTAAAACATTAATTCTGATCGATCCAATTTTCGATTTTTCCCTGTCGATCTTATCCGGCTGACATGTACACAACCGTTACGAATGCATGCATGCATGCACGTAATAAATAAATATAAAATTGTTACGTGCAAAGGAAAAGGTAAAGAAAAGAAAGGAGATATCTTATCTGAACCTAAAATTACGGGCGCTCGATCGGTCACCTCACCTGATTGCTGAATCCGACGCCGATGCCGAGGAAGATCCTGCCGATGATGAGCATGGCGACGTTCTGGGCGAGGCCGTTGAGGACGGCGCCGACGAGGAAGATGACGCCGCCGCCGAGCATGGACACCCTGCGGCCGCACCGGTTGGTGATGTAGCCGGCGAAGAGGGAGGCGACGAGCGCGGCGAGGTAGAGCGAGGAGGTGAAGAGCGTCAGCAGCACGCTGTCGAACTTGCAGTACTGGTTCGTCTCCACCACCTCCTGCTCCTTGGCGTACACCGACGGGAAGAAGCGCTCCAGGAAAGGGTCCATGGACGTCACGCCGCCTGCATTATATATTCACGCATGCAATTAATGCAATATTATTCGTTCGTCGATCGATGATGGATGGTGGAATGCAGCTGCACGACGACGGAGATGCATGAACAGATCGCGATTATGTGCGCACCTGAGATGCCAATGTCGTATCCGAAGATGAGGCCGCCGGAGGAGGCGACGAGGCAGGCGAGGAAGACGAACACCGTCATCTTCCCCGGATATTGCTTGCCCTTCTCGGTGAAGCCGCCGCCCGCCATGATCGAATCAACCGACGGGATCGGGTCGGAAGGAGAAGAAAGTAGGAGTAGGAGCACAATATAACAAGAGCCGGTCGAGTAGGAATTTATAGAGGTTTCTTAATAAGAGAGTTACTACGATCGAGATATATATAGTAATTAGCAATAGATAGAGCCCTTATCCAGTCTTATCCAATTAATCGTAGTGAGCTAGTAAACCGGCCATATCCATCAAACGGTATACTGCTGCGTGTACACCGCACGTGTACATATCCAAGTCAGCTGGCCATTTAGTTATCACCCGAGGAGTTTGGGCGGTGACGGGCTTCGGCTCTCGAAACATGCGCAGGTCCATCTATTTATCACTGATAACCCCTCTAAAATATTTATGTGGAAAGTTCCTACAATACAATAATACTAAAATATAAAAATTAAAATCACTACTTGCTAGTTGCTATTAGTCTCAATTCTTCAACCTCGGGTGACTATGTATGTATACTTCATTTGTTTGCTTGACTATGGAATGGTTCGGTTGTACTCGAAAATCGTAATACTTCATTGTGCATGAGTTAATTTTTGATAGTGGTGCTGATATTTTCATTATTATTTATTTGAGCTATGATTTTTTGATTTTTTTTTTTCATTATTATTATTGTTATACTACTTTGTTTAAAGCTAACAAATATTTTTATATCCAATGCATGCATGGATGTAGGTAAATTTGGATAACAAAGTTGGCTCGGCTCGGCTCGGCTCGGCTCGTTCGGCTCGTTAGGATAACGAGCTAGCTCGGCTTTCGGCTCGTTATCTTAACGAGCTAAAAAAAATGACTTGGCTCGGCTCGTTTAAAAGCTTGAACTAGCTCGTTAGGCTCGCGAGCCAGTTATAAAAAATACTAAAAAATTATAATATTAGTATTTATCTAAAGTTTAAGAATAGTGATAATACAAAAATAATACATTAAATAATTTTAAATCAAATAAAAAATTAATATATACTAATATATATCAGGTATAATAATATATTATAATATTATACTATATTTCCATGGTCCATACTCTATAGCAAACATAATACGGTTTATGAGTATCCATATATAGATAAAAACAAAATAATAAAGTCATAATCCAAAGTTTATGGGCAATGGATCAATCATAGATCAATTGTAAAGTAAAAGACACAAAGTAATATAAAACTAATATAAATTTTGTCTTTTTTTCCTTAAAGCATGACTCGTTTGGCTCATGAGCGGCTTGCGAGCTAACTCGAGTTGGCTGGTTAAAGCTAACGAGCTAAAATCTTGGCTTGGCTCGACTCGTTATCATAACGAGCCGAGTCGAGTCGGCCGAAAGAAGGAAGCTAACGAGCTTCGAGTTTTTTCGTCCCGCCCTACATGGATGCAAAGGTAAAGAAAGAGAAAATTAGTTCCTTAGCCCTAAAAGAGTGTGGCTTAGTTTCTTGGCCCTTTTTTTTTGATCAAACTTGCTTATTTGACTATACCTTGGTCCTTCCGTTAGTTTGACATGGTAACAGTGTTAAAAGCAACATGCAATGGCTGTTCCATCATCGGCGTCGAATACTTCTCTATAGTAGTCGACAATATTTTTTAAAAGCGTGAAATTTCATGCTTAAAAAAAATAAGGTACAATATATAATTGCAATTGTATATGAAAAATAATAATTTAATTCTTTAAAATTATTTTAATTTATTTGGAAAATTATTGATAATATGCATCCAAAAAGTGTACTATGTAGACAGGTATTTGGCGTAGGGGGACAGGTCATTTCGTGTTGCTTTTAACATCGTTATCATGTCAAACTAATGAAAGGGCCAAGAAACCAAAGAAAATTTTATTTAAGGCTAAATAATCAAGTTCAATCGAAAAAGAGTCAAGAAACTAAGCTACACTTTTTTAGACAAGTAACCAATTTTCTGGTAAACAGATATGTCAGGGACGGCTGGAAATCCTGTCAAGCTGCAGAAGTAACACAAAGGGCCCATTCACCAGCTTTGATGGGCTCTCTACACGTCCAAGACGCTTCTTTGTTGGTGGGCTGACTCATGTCGCAAATGGTGCCAGCCGTACGGCGCAAAAGCCCAACCCACACCTTTGTGGAACGGAAAAATGGAACGGGGAGCCCTTCGTCGTCACCGTACTTGCACGTCGTCAGGCGGCCGCCCCTCCGCCGTGATGGCAATATCGTGCTGGCGCCGCCCAAATTCGTGAGCTTGATTCCACATTCCAGCGCCGGTTAGGAAGCCTCACGTATTTCTCTAGACCCTAGCGCCGCTATTCGCCCCACCATGCTACACCTAAACGGCTAAACCGCTGGACGCCCTTGCCCGCTCGCCGGCCTCTCGGCTCGTTGATGGATTCATTTGAGATCCTCCTTTTCCTTCGAGGTAATAATCATCGTCGCCTGCTGTCCAATAATTTTTCGCTTTGCAGAATCTCGGAGTACAAATTATGGTCACATCCATTCACATTTTGCAAATATATCATACAGTAGCTGGGATGGAATAAAAATGACATGATTTGCCACCTTATATAGGATTGTCCTGTGGATTTCTCCATCTAGTGCTGAATTACCGACTTAACGAGTCACTGATTATTCAAGCAGCGTATGTTGCCTTCCCTGAGTGCTGCTGCACTGGGGAAGAGGAAGACTGCACTGCAGATTAAGAAGGCTGGACATGTCAGTGCAAAAACAGAAATAATGAAAGGAAAAGACGATTTGTCTTTGAACTATTAAATTACAACTCAAGTCCAATCCGATGCGTCGCAAATAACTGTATGTCTGATTACATGGTGATGACTGACTCATTCATAAGCCACCAGGTCCTGATACAGTGGGAAGAAACATATTGTGCTAGTACTATCCATTACTATGCAGCCCTGGAGTAACTAGATTTTTCTATAAATTATTCATTAAGTAATGGTGGCATAGTAGCTTGATGTTTTATGGTCCCTCGCAGTGGTACAACTTCATTAGGGCATAGTGCCACGATGGCCAGCTGTCTCACCTTTCCATTCTCTTCTCCTGTTGTTTCTCTAGCAAGTATCAAGCCCTATCCAATGATTACTTTCTCAAAGATCCACTCTGGGAGGTAGACCTCATTTTGGCCGTCAACACTTGGGTCTGAATTCCTCCTTCCACTTATCATTTCTAACACCAGCATGCCAAAACTGTAAACATCCGACTTGTAGGATACCCCACCAAAATTCCGAGAGTATAGCTCTGGTATATCCCATAGTGCCTCTTGCTGCTGTCAAAGTAATGATGCTTTGATCTCTTGCACACAGTTTTGCTAGGCCAAAGTCTGAGATCTTTGGATTGAAGTTGTAGTCTAGCAGGATGTTGTGAGGCTTGATGTCGAAGTGGAGGATGCGTTTATTGCATCCTTGATGTAGGTATTCCATTCCTCAGGCAATACCTAAAGCAATATCTATCATTTTCTTTGGCACTAGTAATTCATGGAAAATACCAGTGGCGGATCCAGGTTGGAAAACCTGTGGGGCCAAACTAGTTGATTTTAAGCTAATCAATACAATATACAGTAGTGTACAGTAGCGTACAGTATGCAAGTTAGAAAAAGCTGTGGGGCCAGGTGGCCCCACAGCTAACAAATAGATCCGCCACTGGAAAATACTAGAAATTCATGGAAAATACTAGAATCAGGCGAGAATATATATTTTTCCAATGACTCATTAGGCATGAATTCGTAGATAAGGGCACGTCCTGTTCCTTCGGAACAAAAACCCAGGAGACGCACAATATTTGCATGGTAGATTAGTCCTATGGTCGCAACTTCATTGATGAAATCTTCTCCCTCTCCGACAGAGTTCTCCAGCATTTTGACTGCCACGGGCACTCCATTTGGTAGCTCACCTTTGTATACGCTTCCAAATCCACCCTGGCCTACTTTTTTTCCTTAAATCTCCTTGTTATCTTCTTAACTTCAGTGGAACTGAACCTTGTGGGTTTTGAGGTACCATAAGTCTTGAGAAATATTTCCACCTTCAAGTGTATCTCCTCATTATATCTTGTCTTAAGTGAAAGATATAGTCCAGTGGCCACCATCAACAAAAGCACCACTATTGCGGCCACTGATGATGTAGCTGGCAAGTAGAGAACAGCAGATCCTTATACTGTCTCTGGATAGGAAGGCACCACTTGATGTTGTTGATAGGGATAAGATAATGTTGTGTCATAGTAAAGAGATAAGATTTTGTGTGTAATAAATATGCTTTTTTAATTTTGGATACAAGGAATGTTTAATTAGCAGCATTACCTGCAATTACTTTGATGTGTGAACCTGCAAACACCAAAGAACAAAATAAGATTGATGGTTGATTATGAAAATGTAACTTGTTGAGAAAGAAAATGTGAAACCCACTATTTCAGTACAATTAGCAACATGACGTGACCCAGCCCCCAGCGTGTACAATAAAGTTCTATTTTTTTTTAAAAAAACGAATATACTATATTTGCATGAAGATAATTGTAAACGAGTAATGGACCTTACATATTTTTAAGCATATTTGGTCACAAGCAAGCAGTTTGTGGTGCTATCTGTGGTGATTAACCAGGTTGTAGTCCCTACTAATGTGTGCACCGTTTTGCCCCACCCAACTATAAGCTTCATCCAGCATGCAATGTCTCTTTCAGAACTACCTGGTTTGTTACTGACAACCAATTTCACATTGTTCCTTTATTCATTCGCTTTATACAGTATTTGTTCTTTTTCTGCTATTATAACTTTCATTGCCCACCTCATAGTCAGTTATTATCTTGCTAGCATACCACTTTGTGCTTTTCGTTGTATTCACTTTCAGAGCATATTGTTCATCAATTTGTTTTATGTTCTTTAGTGTTTTTGTCAATTTTTTTTCTTCTGACAAATTATCCCTTCAAATTTATTTCCCCGTTTCAGGAGCACACATCATTGAAATTTGCAGCTGTTTTGGTTGCAGGCTAGACTACTGCTGCTGGTCTGGCATACGGACAAGGAAGGATGTCTTGCTAGGATCTTAGATGATGCAAATTATATAATCTCAATGTCAAGATGATAAAGCAAAGGTGATAGACCCAAACAATCCTAGCTCAGTTGCCAAATAACATGTGTTCTGAACACCCAGCCTAAATAAATTCCATTTATCCAGTAATTTCAATAGTAAATATGTTACGTTGGAGGAGTTGCTTTGCTTTTTTTTTTTTTGTCTAAGTTATGCATTTTTTATGCATTTTTTTATCCTTATGAAAATGCTCAACAATAGTACTGTAAATTTTGCATGTAATAGTTTATGCCACCAACTCTTTATGAAAGCAATGATAGGAGCTCTGTCCTTTAATTAAAAAGAAAACAAATAGAGTTAATTACAAGTGCCAAAGGGGTACCTGACAGGCTCCCCAGCCTGCCAGAACACAAGAGACAGAGTGCCAAGAAGAAGAAATGATGAGGCCTTTACAAAGTTCCAAGCAAATGCCCTCCTTCTCAATGCTAAATCCTCTCAGACTTCAGTAGTTACCTATTACTCCGTTTGGAGCTCATTGTTAAAAATTCTTATTTTCACTCTTTCTAGACATTCCCCCAAGTGTTACAAGTGCGTTTTTGGTCTTTGGGTATGGTCCTCACCGGAGCTTACCACTATTTAGCCGTGGTGTCACAATTTTAAATCTGATAGGCTGCACTGAATTGCTCCCAGTCCGAAAAAAGCTTCCACACTTCTTGAGCTTACTGGCAGTGCAAGGGAAGATGAGGTGATCATGTGAATTGCCGTTATCCTCTATTCTCATCATCTAAATTCGAAATTGCATTGTCATAATTATCACATAGTTACAAGTCTGTTCTGTATTTACTTTACATTCTGTTTTACCAATTTAATTCCTTATTTGTTTTCCATTAATTATATGAAACATCGTTATATGGGTATTTTTGGTAGTAGTGCCCAATGTACTACATGTAGTGAAGTGTTAGGCTGTTAAAATGCTTGTAAAAATGGGTCTGGCTACTTGTATATCAAGTGCATGTTTATAGATCTCTTTTGTGATTTTGATTAGATCGGTTGGCATTAGTTTGCTTGGGGTGAGGCTTCCCAACAAATGAGCTCCAGTACTACTCTGCAAAATAAGCTGACAATTATCTACGAAATATCAAAGAAATCGCATTGTAGCATTTGAATTGACATAAATGAATAATGTAAGGAGTTGTAATGTAAGATATGATTCAACTATGTGTAGCTCCTTTGGCTGCACTCGTATCCGCCTCAATCCATGTGTGCTGGAGTGGATTGGGCTGGAACTTAAACTAATGTCCACCCCAATCCACTCCAACACACATCGATTGAGGTGGATACGAGTGCAGCCAAACAAAGCCTTAGAGATAATACCTTAATTGATGCAGAAGGTTTATTTCCTGTCTGGGCTGAACCCACATCGTTTCCCACCTTGTTCACACAGTGTGCAGTTGTTTATGATGCCACCGTCATCACCACTTCTATAAATATAACAATCGATTGTTGTTGACCCTGAGAAATCGAGTATTGTTTCTGCTTGCTCATTGAATGTTTTACCGTCAGGGTCAACGTTTATTGGAAAGTATCTATCCGGCTCAACCTTGCAATCTAATGGAAGCACAGACATGGATGCAGAACCATCCACCAAATAGGAGAACTGGGACATGCTGCTAAGGCATGAGATTGGGCCGAAGATGTAGTTAGCAGCAAGATTACTTGGTGTGAACTCTCTTAAGCAGCTTACTATCATTGCATATCCAGTACCCCATAGCAGTGAGCAGGGGTCCAGTTCCTCACGTTCGACAATGCTGCTTGCAGGTAGGGATGTGGACATGAGCTTCTGGTGGCATGAGGGAGAGGAGTCATCCACACGGCGATCTTCAGGGTGCCATGCTTGTAATCTATGTCGGTCACTTTATATGGGATAACGGCTTCTGAGCTAATCAGAATGGTATCATCACCAGAGCATCCTAGCTTCATGCATGGTGCTCCGCATAATTATGAGGTATTGCTAGATTCCAGCCGGAAAGGGTACCTGATCTCCGGACCATGTTTGCTGCACTGAGATGGCGGGCAGTTGCTGAAGAAGTCGGCATCATCCCATGCCGTGGCCTTGTAGGCTCCATCTTTGACAAGACACAGCAGCAAATGCAGAGCTATGATAAGAACTCCAGTCATGTTTGTGTATCAATATTAACTGAGAGAAGGAAGAAGAGGTTGAGGAGGTGGAAGCAAATAAGAGATGGCCTAACTTCCTGCTGTGCTCAAGTAAACTGTCCACGCTGTCTTTGTTGGAAAAGGTCACATGCCAAAAACTTCCGTGTGGAAGACTTGGAAAGAATTTGGTCCAACGCCTTGTTCGGTTGGAGGTTGGAATTCTAACTTTTTCCACTCTCTCTCCATCACATCAATTTCTACCTATATATATGGAGCATGAAATGTTAGTAAAAAAAATAACTAATTATACAGTTTAGTTGTAAATCACGAGACGAATCTTTTGAGCCTAGTTGGGCCACGATTGGACAATATTTACCACAAACAAACGAAATGCTACAGGACTTTTCAATCTCTCTCCTCTTACAAATTGTTTGCCGCATGTAAATAGCATTAAATGTAAATAAAAAAATAACTAATTGCATAGTTAGGTTGTAAATCAATCTTTTGAGCCTAGTTAAGCCTTGATTGGACAATATTTACCAAATAAAAACGAAGTGCTACAGGAAAAAGTTGGAATTCCAACTCCACCAACCGAACATGGCCTAGTCAATGGGCATCTCAATCATGCCGGGCCTGCTGTGCTTATAACTAATAACGCGTCCTTCTTCTAGGCTTGTCCTTTGTAATTGATAACAGCTGGTGTGGTTGCCAGAGCATGCCAGCTTCAAGTTTCCATGAAACTTCCTGCTGTGCTCAAGTAGAGGCAAGTCAATACAGTACTCTCATTTCTTGTGAAAAAAGACCAAACTGCATGCGTTGATGCTATTTGACTTGAGAGTATTTGGTCCAAGTCAAATTAATACGCATCCTTCTGGCTTGTCCATAATCAACACACTGGCTAGCATTCCTTATTCATCAAGATATCTCTCATGGCGAACTCATGTGCTGCTGCAGCATTTCTTCATCCTTCTGCATCCTGGCAAGCTTTGCTTGTTTTTATTTCTATGACTGCAGTTGTTATGGAGAAGAGTATTATGGGATAACTAGGCCTTATGCTTTGCCAAGAGCTTGAGAGATTGAGGGAGACTTGTAACATCCCTGTTAACCAGTACCCAAAAATCACAACTTTCAAAAACTTTTTCGAAAACTAGCCCATGCATGGTGAGTGTCATATAGGGAAACCCTACCCTAGTAAGTTGCATTAGCACCTAAGCATTTTATAGAGGCATGTGCATTTTGTTTCTCCTTTCTTACATGCCATGATTTGGATCTTAATGGTGTTTCCTTGCTTGATCAATAAACTAAGTTGTTATACAACAAAGGTGACATGTGGCCCTAGCACGCTTGACCTAGAACTTAGACCACCCTAGGTGGACCCACCAGCATGAACATACATGTATACACCGTGTAACCCTCTTATACTTAGTATGAAAGCAAAAGGGAGAAAATAGAAATAGAAAAGGAGGAAGAAATAGGAAAGAGAAAGGAGAAGGCCAGCAAGCAGCCCAGCAGCGGCCTGCTCGGCCCACTCGGCCAGCCGGCCTGCCCCCCGCTCAGCACCCCATCCCCTTTTTTCCACACCGGGCGGCCCGGCCCAGCTAAGCCTTGAGGCAGCTCAGCCAGCGTACCCCTCCCCACGTGGATGACAGGCGGACCCCACGGCCCCACCTGTCATCCCTTTCCTCTTCCTCCCCTCTCTGCTTTTTCCCCGCGCCGCGCCGTCGCAACGCCAAGAAGGGAAACGGCCATCCTGGCCGTCCCCGTTTGAACCGCCTCGCGCGCGCCCACGGATGCCCGCCACGTCCACCCATCCCACGCAGACGCGCAGCAACACGACAAGGCGAGCCCGCTCGGCATGGACCCGCCGTGCTAACGCCACCACAGGCCGCTCTGCCTCTCCCTTTTTGCTGGCCGCCACTCCAAATTGGAAGCGCCCGCGCCCTAGCAACCACCCCGCGCCTCCAAAACCCAAGCTGAGCGCCCTTGGATTGCCTCCACGTGCCCCTGGAGCACTGTGCACCGTCCGCCGCCAACCATGGCCACCGCTCGCCTATAAGTAGGGCGCCTCGGGTGCCCTAGCCTCTCTTCCCACACCCCGCCGCCTCTGGTGGCCTCGCCCGTTCCACATCGAGCCAGGAGAAGAGGGCCGGGGAGGAGAAGTGGAGGAGGAGCCAACGCCGGGAGCGGAGCCGTCACGCCGGAGTTGCTCTGCCCCGCCGGAGAAGGAAGACCGCGATGATCGACTACTCCGACGCTGCTGCTCTACCTGCACGGCCCCGGATCGCCACTGCCCCACCTCGTCACCGCACCACCATCCTAACCGCCCCGAGCCCGAACGGTGAGCACCACACCCCAGCCGTCGTGCTCACTCTGAGCGCACCGCCATGGCGCCGCCATGTTTCGTCCCTGTGTAGAACAGGCCGCCACTTTTGGCCTCTCCGCGCACGCATGCATGCCGCACACCCGCACACGCTTACAACGCCCACCGGTCTTGCCAAGCCGCCACGGCTCGGGAACACCGTGGCGCCGGCCACGACACCGAGCGCGCACGCCATGGCCGTGAGCACGACCATGGCGTGGCCGTTCCGCCGCCCTCCGACCACCACTGGGCGCAAGATCCGATGGGTGGGCGAAGCTGCCGCCACCGCGCTTAGCCGCGCCATGCCTAGCCCCTCAACCATGCCCTAGAACCGCACCGCTGCTCCGGTCAGCCGCTGCGGGAACGCCGCGATGCAACCGTTCGCCAAGGGCCGCCTAGCCGGCCAAGCACGCAGCCGCCGAGTTCCGCCACGACCCCCTTGCGGCGGGCAGAGAGCAACCGGAGAAGCCCCCGCGAGCAAGCTTCGCCCCGCCGGCAGCCTCTGCCGGCAAGCAGAAGAGAGAGAGGGGGGAGGAGTTCCCCCCGTGAGCCCAAGTGAACCCGGCTCGTGGTGGACCGGAGAAGGGGGAGGTGGGCGCGGTCCACCCGTGAACCAAGCGAGAGGCTCACGGTGCAACCGACGCGCCTGGCCCACCGCGCACCAGCCCCCGTGGGCCACGGCCCAGTGGAGGCCCGAGCCTGCCACGTGGACGTGCCCATGTGACGATACGTGTTCGGGCCGGGCCGGCCCAACCCGGCCCTACTCTAGCCCGCCTAGGCCCAGTCCCAACCCAGTCACCGTTGACCGTTGACCGGTCAACATTGACCGCTGACCTGACCCCACCTGTCAGAGACTCAATCTGAGCCAGCCAACTAGGAGATGCCACGTGTCACCACTGTTTTCGCAAAAATAATAAAAGGGCTTTTTCTTTTTTAGAAATGATTTCAATCTTCGGAAAATCATAATAAATCCATTTTGATTCTGAAAAATATGAAACCAGTGTCCAAATTTTTCTAAAAATGAGCTCTAGGTCATAGGCTTATCCATGAGTGCATCTGCTTCTTTCGGATTTCAGTTGCTTCTTTGTGTACCTGTATAGGAGCCGCTAAGCGCGGTATTATGTCACTTTTTCAGAGGCGGAGGAGCCACCGACTGAGGAGGGCGACAACTACGAGTACACCGAGGACCTGGGAGACGACCCGACCGCAGGTGCCACGTCCCACCCAACCTCTTAGCACCTAATAGGCACGCAATTGCTAGAATGCTAGTGCTTTATTACTCACTGCTTGCTACTGATGATACGGTGCATGGTAGATTGTTTGACTAAGCCTCTGCCTTGTCGTAACCAATCCCTTGCACACCCGCTGTTAGGATCAGACTCGCACTTATCATGTATACCTTACTGCTACTCACTTTTATCCTACTACTGTTGATGATTCATGCATGTGAGTGGCTAAGGCACGTGGTGCCGTTGATGTGGAGAACCGGGATATTGGGAGTGATCTTGGCGTGTGTCTTAGGTGTGTGGCGAGGGTTGTGTCGACTGGACAGGGTCTACGGCAAGTCGTGAGGACGAGCCTTGCCGTGGGAGTGTGATCTGGGCACTCCCCATGTGAGAATACCTGTGGCGGGTATAGGTTTTGGGAGGAGGTTCCGGGGAGGAGTGCCTTTGTGGTACGAATCGTCGGGACGGGAGGTGCCGTCGAGGCACGGGGCATCGGGCCCCAGGTGAAGATATTCTGTCCAGTCATCCCTAAGGATTGATATGTCAAGGGAATCAGGCCATAAGACCTTCTCGTACACACCACACGTTCCTGATGGGCGGGAAACGACTTGACGGCTAGCTGGCCCCTTGCCATTGCTACTAGGTTGGTAGGTGATAGTGTAGGGAGGTACGGGTGTCGAGACCCACACCCTCCTGAGACAGCGTGGAGCCCCCCTGGGATCCGGCACCACATCTCACAGTCTCAGCGTGCCGGTGGACTCCGGGGTGCCCTAGAGCTGAGTGGTAGAGTGGCATTGGGCCTGTTAGGCGGCGGCTCGGTATCAGCCTAAGCGAGGCGCATCGCCGATGATGGTGATCTTGTGGTTCCAGGTGTACACGCTCTGCAGAGTTGATCGATCTATACGTATAGCCGTGTCCAGGGTCATGGACAACTCCTATGATCGATGTCTCACTTGATTAGTGAGTGGAGTCCATTTCTCTTCTCTCCCCTGGGTGTGTTGGATTCCGGCTTAGGCCGTTGAGGCGAGGAGGAGTGGGAGTCTTCCTCGTCGACTAGAGAGAGTGAGAGTGGTGGGTTGTGTGGTGATGGATGGATATGGATGGATGGATGGGGAAGTGTGTAGTAATAAACGGGTTAAAACTTGACATATACTACTTTAATTATATTAATGCATAGGAAAACCAGAGCCTCAAGTAGGTCTTTTTGCCTATCATTGCATCCACTTTCCACATAGCAAAGCCTCATATAATGGGTGGAAAAGTGGCTAGTACAAATCGTACTGATACGTTGTGGTTCGGGGGGGAGGACCTCGGGTGGGAACCGAGGAGGAGGATCGGGGAGGAGTAGGAGTCTCGCACTACGGCGCAAGGAGAAGACGCGTCGATCGGCCGCTACCTTTCTTTTCTTTGTTCGGGACTATGTGTGAGTGTGTGATTTACGTCTTTCAAGGCGATGTAATAAATTACTTAAACCCCACGCTATTGTACTCTCTACATTTAAAATTCCACCGTATGCGCACTTTGAACCACCGATTGTCGATGATGGTGATGAGTCCTTCGCGGCCATCACATTGTTTATGCAATTGTGAGTTTTCCCTTCGAGGAAAACGCGGGTTGTTCGGGATTGGTATCAAGAGCCATACTTGCCCGTAAGGCGAGACCCCTAGAAATGGCCGATAGATTAGGGTGAATTCTTTGTCTTCGGTTATATTTACCGACCTTGCATTTTTTTATGCATGGCTTATCTTATATTCGAAGCCTAAAGTTGCCTTTTTACTAATGCAGCTATGGAGCCACGGGACGAGTTGAGGACCAACGGGATGCGATGCGATGGGTTCGCCAAGGCCGCTGCGAGGTGCTCTTGGACCTCGGGGGTTGACCCGAGAGGGTCGATGACGTCATCCGCGGAGAGAGAGGCATCGTCGCGATCTCCATCGAGGTGCCCGCCGAAGCAGTACACATCGTACATCCAGCGGCTTCACCGAGTTGGAGGTCGACACCACCGTGGACATGTGCGTCCGATCCGTTTTGGCGCCACGGCCCTCCGTGCACCGTGTCGCAACTCCCGCCCGACTCCTTGCGGACGGACCCATACGCATGCTACCCGGGGACTTCAACGTCGACTCCGGCGCCGCCCTCGCCGAGGCTCTCCGACGACAAGCTTTGCCGGACCCGTACTCCGCATCTTTGGGCGTGACCTCGGCTACGCTCTCGCCCGGGATCGTTACATAACGACCTCGGAGGCCGAGAACCACCGATGCTGGGGAGCTTCTGCTCAAGCCAAGCGACATCATCGCCGGGATGGAGCGGGACTGGCTTTCGCGCTGCGAGGCGAGCTCACACAGGAGAGAGAGCCCGCCGCTCTAAGGAGGCCATGCTCGAGAGGAGAAACGGCGACTCGAGGCGAAGATCGCCAACCTCCGAGACAAGGTCGGGGACTTCGGGCTCCGCAACCACTACACGGACGGGCGCGTCCCTCAAGCTCGAGAAGTACCACGGCTCGTATCACGGAGGCCCTCCGGGAGCGTGAGGGACGCCACCGGGAACTTCAACCTCCGCTACCTAGGGCTTCGAGCGACATCAAGCGGGGAAGAAGGTGATGACCCAGGGAGGCGGAACTACGCTGGAACAATGTTCTCCACAGGTGCAGCTCATGAAGAAGCGGCGCATTGCCCACGACCGGCTCGTCGCGTTGAGAAGGCACGGAGGAGGATGGACAAGCGGCGCGTCGGCAGTACCACCAGCTCCGGAGGCTGTACGCCGTGTACCGCCGCCCGCCCTTCGTCGAGGACTTTCGCCGCGCAACACCCGGCTCAACCTAGGGGCCGCCGACACCAGCCACCTGCACACGCTCTGCTTAGGGACTCCACGAGATGGAGTCCGCGGTCACCTTCACCAATAGGTTGTATGCGGCCTTTGTTGCGCCTCCCACCCCTGCACCACCACCACCTCCACCCGGTTGAGCGGCACCACCTTGGACCCGAGCCTCCTACCCCACTCTCTCCCGGCTACTCCACCCCCTCGACACCTAGGTGTTCCACCTATGCCTCGGTAGTGTTGACTAGCATCCTTACATGTTTGCCTGCGTGGCATCGGAGACATGTCTCACCTACCCCAGGATAAGTAATTGTCACCCTTTTTGGAGCTTACCTGCGAGTAGAGCGTTTCTCGTGAGTTCTAAGCGTAGGCGCTAGAGACATCGCTATGTAATAAAATAAATGTAATGGATGCTTAGATCTTTATGCAGTTTTATGGATCTTTATGCTTCTTTGATTGAGTGTACGGCTAGTGTTTTCTGATTAAATATGACTAATGAACTAACCATTGAATTAATGCAAGCTTGTTACCTTTTAATCAACCCCTCTAACAGATGTCCCTCCGCCACTCTAGCCGCTTCTTTGAACCACCCACAGACACCGATCTTTGGCAGTTCGTGGTCGTGGGCGTGGTCGCGGGGCGTGGCCGCCGTGGCGCCGCGCGTCGGGCATGTTCCGATCAACTTCGAGGAGGATGAGGTCCTCGTGGAGGACGTTCTCGAGGAGAACGAGGTGCCATAGCCCGCACCCGGCTAGGGGTGCTTGCTCCCGACCCACCACCGGTGGAGGTGCCGCACTGAGACCCACCACCATTTGGAGGTGCCGCTCCCGCCACCCCGCCTCCACCTCCCTCCGCCGCCACCCCGCTCTTGGGCGAGGTCATGCGGCGCCAGATCTAGCTGTTGGAGACCCCCGGCCGAGGGAGTCGCCGCCGCCACGGAGGTCCACCCAACGACTTCAGCGCAAGCTTGAGGGTTTTCTGAAGCTGAGGCCACCGACCTTCGACAACTCCGATGACCCCATCGTCGCCCTCGACTGGCTCCGTGAGATCGTGAAGAACCTCGACCTCACCACCTATACGGACAAGGAGTGCGTGGCCATCGCCGCACACCAGCTCGTCGGTGCTGCTCGAGCGTGGTGGGACAGCTACTGTGACATGCACGCTGACCCCGCGCACATCACCTAGGAGGAGTTCGAGGAGGCCTTCGCCGAGTACCACGTGCCAGAGGGCGTGATGGATGCCAAGATCGAGGAGTTCTGTACCATCCAGCAGGGGTCCCAGAAGATCCAGGAGTATGGCAACCGCTTCACCTCCATGATGCGGTATGCCCCCGGCGACACCGACACAGAAAAGAAGAAAATGTAGTTCTTCAAGAAGGGCCTCAACACGTGCATCAAGCTTTCTCTCTCCAGGCACACCTGCCACACCCTTCGCGAGATGATGAACAAGTGCCTGGAGATTGAGAAGGACCGCCTGGAGGCCGACCTGTCCAAGGAGAAGAAGAAGCGATGCTTTGAGGGGTCGTCCCGCACCTCAGCTCCACAGAGGTCGCGTGGAGGACCGCCCTCGAAACTTCGTCACCGCACCGATCAGCGTGCCGCACCTACCGTGAGCCAGGGTGGTGTTACCTACACCGCCAACTACCCCCGCCCCGCTCGAGTAATGGCGCATGGAAGACCCCCCGCACCGAAAGCACGTGGAAGGCTACCGCGCCCACCCCCACAGGCGGCATCCCTTACACTTGCTTCGGGTGTGGCAAGCCCGGCCACAAGATCCTGGACTGCCTCGACAGGAAGACTGCTGCGACGCCGACGGCTCCAGCACGGAGGCCGCTCGCTCAGGTGACACCCCACAGAAGTGCCTCGGGAGCCACCCACGGCCGCCTGACCCACCTCACCGCTGAGGACGCCCAGGAATCCCCCGACGTGGTGTACGGTATGTTCATGGTTAACGGAGCTAAGGCTTTGGTACTTTTTGATTCTGGTGCTACATGCTCATACATATCATCTAAGTTTACATGAGAGAATCACGTACCCGTCACTCCACGACGGGGAGCTGTAGTGGTAAGTTCTCTCTTGGGAAACTTAAGATGTACACACAAGTGTCAGGGAGTGAGAATAAACATTGAGGGTCACCCCTTTCTAGCCAACCTCACCCTCCTTCCTTCTAATGGTCTAGATGTCATCTTGGGAATGGATTGGTTAACCCAGCACAAGGGTGTGATCTCATGCTCACCCAGATATATAGAGTTCACCCATCCTAAGGGTCATGTAATCACGTGTGAGCCTAACCATGGCAAGACGGTCTCCATGTTGTGTGCCCTTGAGGCCCAATTCATGGAGAACGCACTGTGTGTGTGTGAGTATCCGGATGTGTTTCCCGAGGAGTTGCCGGGGAATGCCACCGGATCGTGATGTCGAAGTTTCGTGATCGACCTTCTCTCGCTCGGTACGGGTCCGATTGCCAAACGACCCTACCGCATGTCGGGTTGACGAGCTAGAGGAGCTCAAGAGGCAGCTTAAGGAGCTTTTCCGACAAGGGGTACATCAGACCTAGTGCTTCCCCCCCGGGGATCTCTTGTCCCTGTTTCGTGAAGAAGAAGGACGGATCGATGAGGATGTGCATTGACTACCGGAATGGAATCAATGCCGTGGACCGTCAAGAACAAGTACCCTCTACCAAGGATCGATGATTTGCTTGATCGGTTGAGAAATGCCAAGTTCTTTTCCAAGATTGACCTCCGATCGGGGGGTACCATCGGATGAAGCTCCGGCCGAAAGATATACCCAAGACGAGCCTTTGTCACTAGGTACGCAGGCAATGCGAGTTCACGGTAGTGTCGTTTGGGATCACTAATGCCCGGCCTACTTCATGAACATGATGACCAAGGTGTTCATGGATGAGTTAGACAAGTTCGTCGTCGTGTTCATTGATGACATACTCGCCTCTACTCGGCCTCGCGGAGGAACACGAACAGCATCTGACGATAGTGCTTGAGAAGCTAAGACAGAATCAGCTCTATGCTAAGTTTAGCAAATGTGAGTTCTGGCTTGAAGAAGTTGCATTTCTGGGACATGTGCTTACCGCAGAAGGAGTGGCAGTGGATCCAGCCAAGATTGAGGCCGTGAAGGCATGGGAGCAGCCACGCAACGTGACTGACATTCGGAGTTTTCTTGGTTTAGAGGGCTACTATCACCGCTCCATCAAAAACTTCTCCAAGATTGCAAGACCCATGACCAATCTCCTGAAGAAAACCAATGAGTTTGAGTGGACTCTAGATTATGAGAAAAGCTTCCAGATTCTGAAGGAGAAGCTTACCACTACCCCCGTGCTAGCCTTGCCAGATATCCGTCAGGACTTCGTGATCTATTGTGATGCTTCTGGACATGGCTTGGGATGTGTCCTTATGCAAAATGGGAAGGTGATTGCTTATGCCTCCCGACAGCTGAAGCAGCACGAGCAACGCTATCCGACACATGATCTTGAGCTTGTAGCAGTTGTACATGCCCTGAAGATCTGGAGACACTACTTGATTGACAATAAGTGTGACATCTACACCGATCACAAGAGCCTGAAGTACTTCTTCACCTAGGAGGATCTGAACATGAGGCAGCGAAGATGGCTAGAATTAATCAAGGACTACAACCTAGAGATTCACTATCATCCGGGAAAGACGAACGTAGTCGCAGACGCCCTGAGTCGCAAGAGTTATTGCCACTACCTCACCACTAGTACCACCCCTCCTGAGCTATGTCGTGAGATGGAGAAGCTCCAGCCTGAGGAAGTGCCGAGGAGTCAGTTGAACCTTCTGAGGGTGCAGTGCAATCTTGAAGCGAGGATCCGCAAAGCCCAGAAAACCTGCTCGGAGATCACAGGGTTTCGAGAGCTCATGAGAATCGGCAAGTGTCCTGAATTCAGGGAAGACGGACAAGGGACGATCATGTACAAATATCGTGTCTGTGTGCCCTTAGATGAGAAGTTATGAGAAGAGATTCTGTCAGAAGGACACGATTCCAAGTTTTGCATACACCCAGGAAGCACCAAGATGTACAACGATCTCAAGAAGACATTTTGGTGGAGAGGCATGAAAGCGGACATTGCCGGTCACGTGGCTAGATGTGATATATGCAACCGAGTCAAGGCTGAACACCAAAGGCCAGCTGGTTTGTTGAAACCGCTCGATGTACCAGAATGGAAATGGGATGATATCTCCATGGACTTCATAGTCGGGCTACCCTGTTTCCCCAAGGGACACGACTCGATCTGGGTGATAGTAGACAGGTTAACAAAGGTTGCCCACTTCGTCCCAGTTAAGACTAGATTCAATGCCACAAAGCTAGCTGACCTCTATATCGACAACATTCTGAGACTTCATGGGGCCCCGAGGAGCATAGTGTCGGATCAAGGTAGTCAATTTGTGTCCCGGTTCTGGAAGAGTCTTCACAAGGTCATCGGGACCCGACTCGACTACAGCACCGCTTACCACCCTCAGACAGATGGACAGACAGAGAGGGTGAATCAAATTCTAGAAGACATGCTGAGGGCTGTGTGCTCAAATGCGGGAAGGATTGGGAGAAAAGCTTGTCTCACACAAAGTTCTCTTACAACAACAAACTACCAAGCCAAGTATCAAGATGTCACCATTTGAGGCACTGTATGGGAGGAAGTGTCGGACCCCGCTGATGTGGTCCGAGGTTGGCGAGAGGTCGTTCTTTGGACCCGCCAAGATACAAGAAGCTGAAGAAGGAGTCACCCAAGTGTGAGAGAACTTGAGGATTGCGCAAAGCAGACAAAAGAGCTATGCGGATAAGCGGAGGAGAGACCTCAGGTTCGAGAAGGGAGACTATGTCTATCTCAAAGTGTCTCCACATCGAGGCACCGGCAGGTTCCATGTGAAGGGGAAGCTAGCCCCTAGATATGTCGGGCCCTATCGTATCGATGAAAGAATTGCCAAGTTGGCCTACAAACTAGAGCTGCCCGAGGAACTGACAGGAGTACACCCCGTGTTCCACGTGTCCCAACTCCGCAAATGTCTGAAGGTGCCAGATCAACAGGTGCCCACAGACATCTTGGATCTCCAAGACACGCTTGAGTACAAGGAGCACCCCACGCGTATCCTTGATCGAGCAACCAAGGAAACTCGAAGCACCACTATCCCCATATGCAAAGTTCAGTGGAGCAACCACACTGAAAGGGAAGCCACGTGGGAAAAGGAGACAGAACTCCGGATGCTCTATCCCTATCTCTTCGAAAGGTATGCCTTCTTCTGAATCTTGGGGACGAGATTCTCGTGAGGGGGGAAGTCTGTAACATCCCTGTTAACCAGTACCCAAAAATCACAACTTTCAAAAACTTTTTTGAAAACTAGCCCATGCATGGTGAGTGTCATATAGGGAAACCCTACCCTAGTAAGTTGCATTAGCACCTAAGCATTTTATAGAGGCATGTGCATTTTGTTTCTCTTTTCTTACATGCCATGATTTGGATCTTAATGGTGTTTCCTTACTTGATCAACAACTAAGTTGTTATACAACAAAGGTGACATGTGGCCCTAGCACGCTTGATCTAGAACTTAGACCGCCCTAGGTGGACCCACCAGCATGAACATACATGTATACACCATGTAACCCTCTTATACTTAGTATGAAAGCAAAAGGGAGAAAATAGAAATAGAAAAGGAGGAAGAAATAGGAAATAGAAAGGAGAAGGCCAGCAAAGCGGCCCAGCTGCTGCCCTGCCCACTCCACCAGCCGGCTGCGCCCGTGCTCGGCACCCCTCCCCTTTTCCACACCGGCGCGGCCCAGCCCAGCTAAGCCGCAGGCAGCTCAGCGCGTGCACCCCTCCCCGCGTGGATGACAGGTGGACCCTATGGCCCCACCTGTCATCCATTTCCTCTTCCTCCCTCTCGCTTTTTTCCCGCGCCGCCGCCGCAACGCCGAGAAGGGAAACGGCCATCCCGGCCATCCCCGCTTGAACCGGCCAAGCGCACTCCATGGATGCCCGCCACGTCCACCCATTCCACGCCGACGCGCAGCAACACGACAAGGCGAGCCCGCTCGGCATGGACCCGCCGTGCTGACGCCACCACAGGCCGCTTTGCCTCTCCCTTTTTTTTGCCGCCGCTCCAAATTGGAAGCGCCCGCGCCCTAGCAACCACCCCGCGCCTCCAAAACCCTAGTTGAGCGCCCTTGATTGCCTCCACGTGCCTCTGGAGCACTGCAGGCGTTGTCCGCCCCTCCATGGCCGCCGCCGCCTATAAGTAGGGCGCCTCGGTGCCCTAGCCTCTCTTCCCAGACCGCCCGCCTGGGTGGCCTCGCCTGCTCCACATCGAGCTAGGAGAAGAGGGCCGGGGAGGAGAAGTGGAGGAGGAGCCAACGCCGGAGCGGAGCCGCCACGCCGGAGTCGCTCCTGCCGGGCCGGAGAAGGAAGACCGCGACGATCGACTACTCCGACGCTGCCTCCTACCTACCGCACGGCCCGGACGCTTGCCCCACCTTGTCACCACACCACCATCCTAACCGCCCCGAGCCCGAACGGTGAGCACCACACCCCGCCGCCGTGCTCGCCTGAAGCGCATCGCCATGGCGCCGCTGCGTTTTCGCCCCTATGTAGAATAGGCCGCCACTTTTGGCCTTCTACAAGACGCATGCATGCCGCAGACGCCCGCACACGCTTACAACGCCCACCGGTCTTGCCGAGCCGCCATCGCTCAGAACGCCTGTGGCGGGCCGCAGACACCGGAGCTGGCGACGCCATGGCTGGAAGCATTTTACCATGGCGCGGGGCTGCCCGCCGCGACTTCTCGACCACCACCATGGCGCATCATGGGTGGGCGAAGCCGCTGCGCCACCAAGGCGCCTTAGCCGCCCACGCCTAGCCCCCCAACCATGCCCTAGAACTCCGTGACTGCTGCTCCGCCTGTCGCTGTCGGGGAACGCCACAAGGCCGGCAGCCTGCCCGGCTTAAGCTTCCCGGCCGCCTAGGGCCGGCCAAGCACGGTCGCCGAGCTCCGCCACGACTCCTTCTTATGTCCGCAGAGAGCCAATTTGAGAAGCCCTGCCAACAAGCTTCGTCACGGCTAGCTTCGCTTCTGCAGAAGAGAGAAGGGGAGGGAGTTCCTCGCGAGCCCGTGCTGAACCCTGCTCGTGGGGGACTAGAGAGAGGAAGGGAGGAGGTGGGCGCGGCCCACCGTGAACCGAGTGAGAGGCTCACGGTGCACCGCCGCCCCGGTCCACCGCACAACCGGCCCGTGGGCCACGGCCCGATGGAGGCCCGAGCCCCGCCACGTGGGCGTGCCCATGTGCCGACTCGCGTGTCCGGGGCCGGCCGGCCCAAACCCGGGGCCCCCGATCGGGCCACCGATGGACCGTTGACCGATCCAACGTTGACCGCCGACGACCCCCACCGTCGCCGAGACTCAATCTGAGCCAGCCAACCAGGAGATGCCACGTGTCACCACTGTTTTTCCAAAAATAATAAAAGGGCTTTTTCTTTTTTAGAAATGATTTCAATCTTCGAAAAATCATAATAAATCCATTTTAACTCCAAAAAATATGAAACCAGTGTCCAAAGTTTTCTAAAAATGAGCTCTAGATCATAGGCTTATCCATGAGTACATCTGCTTCTTCCGGATTTCAGTTGCTTCTTTGTGTACCTCTATAGGAGCCGCTAAGCATGGTATTATGTCACGTTTTTTAGAGACGGAGGAGCCACCGACTGAGGAGGGCGACGACTACGAGTACACCGAGGACCTGGGAGACGACCCAACCGCAGGTGCCACGTCCCACCCAACCTCTTAGCACCTAATAGGCATGCAATTGCTAGAATGCTAGCGCTTTATTACTCACTGCTTGCTACTGATGATAGAGTGCATGGTAGATTGTTTGACTAAGCCTCTGCCTTGTCGTAACCAATCCCCTGCACACCCGCTGTTAGGATCAAACTTGCGCTTATCATGTATACCTTACTGCTACTCACTTTTATCCTACTACTGTTGATGATTCATGTATGTGAGTGGCTAAGGCACGTGGTGCCGTTGATGTGGAGAACCAGGATATTGGGAGTGATCTTGACGTGTGTCTTAGGTGTGTGGTGAGGGTTGTGTCGACTGGACAGGGTCTACGGCAAGTCGTGAGGACGAGCCTTGCTGGGGGAGTGTGATCTGGGCACTCCCCATGTGAGAATACCTGTGGCGGGTATAGGTCTTGGGAGTAGGTTCCGGGGAGGAGTGCCTTTGTGGTACGAATCGTCGGGACGGGAGGTGCCGCCGAGGCACGGGCATCGGGCCCTGTGTGAAGATATTCTGTCCAGTCATCCCTAAGGACTAATATGTCAAGGGAATCGGGCCATAAGACCTTCTCGTACACACCACACGTTCCTGATGGGTGGGAAACGACTTGACGGCTAGCAGGCCCCTTGCCATTGCTACTAGGTTGGTAGGTGATATTTGTAGGGAGGTACGGGTGTCGAGACCCACACCCTCCCCGAGACAGTGGAGCCCCCTAGGTTCCCGGCACCACGCCTCACGCCTCGCCAAGTCTTGGGTGGACTCCGGGTTGTTGGTATAAATTAACCGCACTCCTTTAAATAAGATTTAAGTAAGATTATCCAAGCAAGCCACGGGATATCGTACCAATGTCACATTTTACCCGAGGTTTTAAATATCGTATCCATGTGGAACAGCTTGTGATGATGACAAAGTCTATAGACTTAACCCTACAATTAGGCTAGATAATATCAAGAAAGAGAAAATAGCTATTGAACTCTAGTTCTGACAACCGGTAAGCTTTATATAATATTGTTCTAACTGGGCAAGTATCCCGAATAAGAGAAGAAACAGAGTAATCTCCTACCAAGAACCTATAGGCCTATCAGTCCTATTAACGGGAAGTGGACTACAGAGGAACCAACGCAGCTGTCACCTACGCGGACTACCACTATCCGGCCAATCAGGGGACATCCACAAGTAAACCTAGCCTAGGCACCACGCCTACACTATAAAATACTACTTCAACCAAGTAATGATCAAGATCAAAGCACTCAATATGAGCTGTGAACTTAAGAACAAATAAGAACAACTGCTTACTTGAATCGGAATGACGAATACAAAAGTACCTCAGAACGCAGCTCCGGGCGAGGGAGCTGAATCCAGAAGAATACAGCCACGAAGAGGCACCGATAGGCCGAAACTCCTCCAGAATCTCTACTCCTCTACTCAATCTCTCTTACTAATCTAAACAAGACTAGATCTAGAAAAACTAATCTCTCCTAATTGCTACAACTAGATGAACCAGAACTAGATGAACTAGAACTAGATCAACTAGAGGGACCCTAACCCTAATTATGTAGAGAATATGAAGCACCGGGGTGTAGAATGCCTTCAGGGAGAGGGTCTGCCCCTTTATTTATAGCCCGGTGGGATGAACGTGCACTGTTGGATCAAACCGACTTGGGCAATGGTGGAGATGCAAACCCTAAGGCGGTAGGAGGAAGCTTCCAGAAGAGGAGCGCCATCGGTTGACCTGGGGGCGCCACCCGGCCCTGGGTGGGGCCGACCGCCCCCCACCGATCCCCCCTCATGGGCCGCTTCTGGTGTCTTCTAGACCCTTCCTGATTTCTTTTGGCGATATTTTCTGTCACGGTTAAGTTTTATGATAATTATGCAATGTAATCCCTCTTTTAAGCTTTTCTGGAAAGGTCCCTAGAAAATATAGAATATGCAAAACTCATGAAAATTGTTAGTTAAAACCCTAGACTAATGTGTATTCATGTGTCTTTTCATGTCTAAAGTTCTAATAAAAAATTAATGTTATCCACCGTCAACAACTCCTCCAAGCTTACCTTTTGCCAGTCCCTTGGCAAACAAGCTAAGCCTAATTATTAAAATATTTGGATCAGGAGTTGCTGCAATACTTTTATTTCTTTTAAGCACACTCGCTTTTAAACATAAATTTTCTCCGGTTTAGATAAAACTGTTCTAACTTTCAAACTTACCTATTTTACCTTTAACTATGGAGCTTTACAGCTTTTGTATAAGTCTTGAGCAATCAAAGATAGAACAATCAAGTCAAGCACTATGTCTCAAATTCTTCATAGTACTAATATTCCAGAGTTTTGTACGTTTTCGAAATAAAACTCAGAGCATGATTGTATGACACCCTCAAGTCTCTTAATATATAGTATTTATGGATCTTACTGAGGCATTAATAATGTCATGTCTTCCTACAACTAAGCATTTATAGTGAAGCTTATAGGAGTGGCAATAACAAGGATGAACATACTTGCAATTCATATATTGTAAAGTTAAACAATGGATCCACAGAGAATCGAGGCATACAATCAAATCAAGATGTGCATGTGTATGGAATATGGTGGATAGGTGTATATATGGTATTTAGTGGCTAATACTAATTCTACTTTTGCTCTTTGAAGATAACTCCCTCCTTAGAACTTTTTACGGAAAAAATATAGGCTATCTTTATTCTCTCTTTCTTTTCTCTTCTTTTTTTTTTTAATGGGAGAGGCGGACATCTATGTACCCATTGTTTTAATTGTTGGATACTTGTCCATCTTTTACTCTCTTTTTTCTTCTACTCTTTTTTCAATACTTTTACATAGCCACATGCATCCTTTGAATATAAATAATTGGAGAGATAATGATAAGAAATTAGAGCAATTAAATAGGGGCTGTCCTATAGGGTATATTTTGAGTGTTTACTCCTAGTGTAGGAGAAAAATATTTTTAAGGTGGATCTAGATAAAAGTAGAAATGACTACACTTACATCCCAAAGTAGGAGTAATGCATATGTGGGTGGAGTGCGTAAGTAATCTTGATTTTAAAAGCATGACAAGACTCTCATAAGACATACAACAAAGGTTGACTGAACTCAATGTAAAGCAAGCAAAGCATGAATGCGCAAATATTTTTCTAACGCTAAATATATTATATGGTTTTGGTAGGAATTCAAACTTTATCATACAAGAGCTCATCATGTAAGATTTTAGGTTTTCAAAATAAATCTCTAGAACTTAGTAATGCTAGGAATAAGATAAATAGCAGCTTAGACATTCATGTATCATATCAATCAATTACCTAGACTTAGCTCAAGCATATGCCTCCACAAGTTTCAGGTTCAGAGTAAATTCTTATATTAAAGCAAAGTCATATTCAAAACTCAGGAGAATTCATAGTTGAAAACTAGGCACTTAAAAGGAATTATGGTAGAGCAACTATTCATCATCTCCAAGACAAAATTTTAATGTTCTCTAGTTTTTATTTAACTCTTACTAACTAGACACACTCTATGATCACATCTTAATACATAGATAAGTATTTTATTTTTTATTTTAATTTGTTATTTATCTTTTTGTTTCTATTAGACTCACAAGACTCTAAAGATATGGACCTTTATGTGTCCATATATTTTTGGTATTTTATGACTATATAAAATAGACTCGATAATCGCCTAGATATAGTTACCGATAACTAGGGGATGCTCCTCCCCCAAGCTAGATGTTTGCAATACTTGGTGCTGATAATCTTTAGAGCGAGCTTGTCGCGATAGTCTTAGTGGGCTCCACCGATAGACTCACTCCTTAGTCATAATGTTATCCTGCATAGTTATACTCCAACAAGAAAACCAAAACTCGAGGCTCGAATTTAATAAGAGGTTAGCGATCACCAATAAATAATTGATTATTCTTATGAGTTGATTTCAAATTGACAAGTTTTAGCAGGATTCTCTTTTTAGGATTTTCTAGTTATGTAGAAATTAAATATGTGTGCATTATATAGTTGTATTTTTATGCCACCACAGAGAATATTTATTCTTATGGGGTTTAAAATTTTTTTATAATGCAAGAAATTAAATACAGGAGCTATTATTATTATTATTATTATTTTATACCACCGCAATAAATATTTCTACAGGGTTACCATAAGTTTATTCACGTGGGACTTTTAATATTTTATGATGCAGTGAATGAAGCAATAAAGATTTTTATTTTATTTTATTTTTTTAATATTTATGAAGATGAATATGTTAAGGTAAATTTATTAATGTAGATAGGAATACTAATTAAGATAGGAATACTAATTAATTAGATAACTACCATATTAACTTATGGCAAGGGTACGAAATTTAAACTCTACCGATAGGTCTTCTTTTTCCACTCTTGTGTATCTCTCCATCTTGAGAGATGGAGGTCTTGATGATTGCATACCTCTAGTGATGATGATGTCACTTTTGTTCTTTGGTTTAGCCAGCAAGTTAAAATGGAGCTTTTAATAGTAGTCGGCAAAGCATCTTGCTCAGTGTGTATATTCACAGAACTTTTACTTGTAGAATTAATAAACTTTGCTCGATATGTTGTCCTGTTTGTAAAACCAAGGCAGAGATCAAGTGCATGGGCTCTGCTAGTGAAAAATACTAACGTAGAACAAATTTATCTCTTTATTTATTTTTTCTCTATCCTTAGACACTTTGAACAAGATAAAGTTGGTGTTACATGATTTGTTTATTTATGACATGAGTGGTAAGATCAAAAGATTAAGCATTGAATGTTGCATTTAAGTTCACATGACAGAAAAGAATGAAAATGCTTAACCAATAGAAGGATTATCTATCTCTATATAAATTTTTACATAAGTATGACTATCGTCTTCCCATGATCGAATATAATATTTTAGCTTGTTTGGTTAAGACCGAGATTAAGAGAACGGTGGCATGAACAATTTTAAAAAACAAAGCATGTTGAATTAATTAGGTTAATCAATTTAAGTTGTAACTCTAATATGTTTGTGTATTTATGTGCACCAAGATCAAGAGAAGAGCAGTGACCACTTACCTTAGAGTATTACCTTCATTATTAGAGCGTGACGGCACTAAGTTATGAAGGGTAAATGATTGGTGGTCCTTTCTCTTGCATCTTGAGTTGTTCATGTACATCTTGTCTCCTCTGTTGCACTTATTCTTTTGCCATCTTTTGCTTCTTTGATCTTTTGACTCTTTTCACTCCAGTCATTATTATGCCTGCAACAGATTAGTGGACAATACATACCCTCGGCAAAGAGGCTTCTTTGCTGAGTGCCAGAAAAGGACACTCGGCAAAGAGCCGGATTCCGGTAGTGATGCTTTTTCTTTCTTTAGTCTTGGCAATTTATACATGAGATATATGTGCTTGGATTCTTGAATTCGAGCCAAACAAGTTCAATGTTACTCCCCTCTCTAAAAGTTGCAACTTCTAGAATTGTGTCGGTCAAACTTTTTTTAATTTTTAACCAACTTTGTAGAGAAAAACATCAATATCTATAACATAAAATAAGTACCTTATAAAAATATATTATATGATAAATCTAATGGTACTAATTTGGTACCATGCATCTTAGTGCTTTTTTTCTAGAAATTCGGTCAGAGTTTAGAAAGTTTGACTTAAGACAATTTCAGAAGTTGCAGCTTGGACAGAGGGAGTACGATTAGGGAGAGTTTTTATGAATTTCTGATGGATAGGGTTACACGTAATGATTTTATGTCTAAATCAATGAAATATATTGTAGAGTATATGAGTTGCGACACCACTCTCCATAACTGTTAATTTTATGATCTTTGCTTTTTAGATTAAATATCACTTTAATGTTGATATTTATTTCACAATATTGTTATCTTGCCGTGCGATCCGTGTACTTTTAGTAGAAAAGTTTAGCTGTCCTATAGCAACGTATAGGTTGCTTGTCCAAGTATTTTATTTTGTTCTGTCTATGCTAATGAAAAGATAGTATTGATATTATTTTAGCATAGATCATGTTTTATACAGACATGGCTTGAGGCAAAGTAACTTGCAGTAGAAGATAAAGTGAATGAATCATTAATACTCACAGTTCTATCATTTATGATGAATGAGCTATGTCTTCTTTTTCAAGCATGTGCCCTGTCTCATCTCTAATTCGAATTTATCTCATGACTTACCCGAATTAATTTTAGAAGTTTTCTGCAGGGGTTAGCCCAATAAAAATATCCAATGTCTACTACAACAATTTCTAGTTCAATAACCAAGCTAAACTCCATGTCTAATTTAGTTAAGGAAGGCTATTTAACCTAAGCACCACGCTTAATTCAAAAAAAGCCTTTGGAAGTATGTCAGTACTTTCAAACCAAATCTTACTATAGCAAATAAAGGTAATATGAAAACACTTATAGAGATTTATTCATTTAGAGATGAAAAGGTAAATAATTGAACATGAATTAAAAAGTAGATACAACCAATATTAGCAACATAGGATTTTCTAAATAAGTCCATTCCCCCAAGCTTAAATTTTGCAAGGCAGATTTAAGTTTGGATGGATATAATTAATGTTGCATGATAATTAGTTGGACATATCATTGCTGCCATTAGTCATTTTCTCACTTCAAACCTGAAATGGTTAGTGACAAAAAACATCCAAAGGAATATTTTTATGAATTCACAAGGGCATTATAGCTATGCTATTTTTTTCAAGAGTGGTTATTTTAGGACATAAGGTTTATTCTTGGAAATCCTTCTAATTATTGTATGTTGAGTTTGTGCGGCGGTTTCCTCTAGAACACTAGCCTTTGTGCGCCTATATCAAGATTACAACGAGATATATAATATTTATGATAAACATATGCATCTACAACCACCCTTTTAATGATTTTATGAGCAGGTATAAAGAGTAAGGTTGAAGATCTCGTGTGTGTGGTAATATTAGAGAGACCAAAAGATTCGGGGAGATTTCTCATATGACAATGGATTCGATGAAGTATTTATGAGATAATTCCCATGCTCATCGATGTGATTTCCCTTTTCAAACTCAAGGGTGTTTCTTCATGGATGTTTATAGGCAACAAGTTTGCCTCTATTATTTCATGACTATGATATTTATTGGATGTTTTATTCTCTAGAATTTTCCATGAATCGATGTCTCAAGGTTGGTCTCGTTTTAAATCTTTATCTAAACTTGGGTGAGTTCTGTTTATTAAAAAATTGATTTAAGCTCACCATTTGAATTTAGACCAAGTTTAGATGCTAGTGCTAAAGCTTCGTCCTCTTTCATCCATTCTTTTACAATAGCATATGTATTTTTAGTATGTTCTATGCATTTTCTGCCATTTGTCGTTTTGCTCTTCTTGGGCATTCCTATGACTTTTATTCTTGAGATGTCTTGATAGATTTCTATGGTCATTATAAAGTTTAGTAGAAAGAGCATAAAAAGATTCATTGGGTTCAAAGATGGGTTTAAAGATGGGTTAAGAGATATTTACTGTAGGCATAGAAGGGGAGAAGATAGAATTTACTCCTAAGTGGCTTGGCTCTCCTTCTATGGATCACTTGACATGACATCCTTGAACTCTTCCCAGTATCTTTCAGGAGGGAAAGGAAGTTGACGACACTTTTCCCAAGATGCTCTTCTGAGAAGATCTGATGTGTATTGATTTACGAGCATCTTAGCTAACTGGAAGTCTAAATCATCAAAGTGGAATTTCAAAGGTTTAGGATTGATAAGCTAAATCTTGGGAATGGGATGATTGTGTTTTAGCTACCAAGACTTCTTTGTTCGGGTGATAAGTTTTTCTCTTTCTCGGGGAGCTTCGAATAGGCTTGAACAACCTTTTTTAGCATAGGCCTTGCTTCAGTTATAGGTAAGTGAAGAAAAGCTCCTCCAGAGGCTAAATCAAGGGATTCCTTAGATTCCTTGGTAAGACCCACATAAAAATG
>JADLZL010001113.1:0-41037 GCA_015844335.1 Chrysopogon serrulatus
TACTTGGCATGTCTTTAATTATATGATGGATAATAATTGGAGACCTGACGTGAAATGGTGTTTTTCCTGCCCCGTGTTGATTAAGGACCGAGCCGTATTCTGGATCTAGGTGTGAGATTGAACGTATTCTTCACATAACCGTCTCTAATAACTCGCTTCGCCGGTGAAACCGACAGCCTATTCGAGGTGGTTCTGAACCGCCGAATGCATTGGCGGACCTAACTATTTGAAAGGGGGTCAAGACCCGCTGCGACTACGGCTACAGCTGAACGGGCATGACTTGTGAGACGCAGCATCATCAGCTTTGGTAAACCGATTCAATTCTATCTTTCGAATAGAGTGAAAGGACTCAAGTAGGCTTTGGTCCCCAAGTAAAGAGTGTGTGATACGGCTTGATAAGGGTAAGGGTGTCCCGATCTTCGTGGAGATTGATAACTTCGATTTTGACTAGAGAGACGCTCACGACCCGACTACAACCGTCCAAGGATGCTGCGCCTCCTTAGCGATCGATACACCAACTCTAGTAGTTGTTCGCAATCTTGTGGAGCACCCATCAACCAAACCACTAGGGTATTCCCCGCAAGCAATCAAGAACCAGCAAGAACAAGATGAACAAGCACCGAATTGCCAAATAAATATAAAGTTTAAACCTGAAGTAACAAGATGGTGGGTTCCGAATACAATCAGACGGACGGTTGATCCAACACGTGGCACCGAAAGGCGGCAGCAATCGCTAACTCGACAAAAACAAAACCCCATCTGTTTGTGGCGGCCACGGAGGTATATGAGAGGTAGGGATGACCTAGACCGGTATGGGTCGTCCCACAACCCTAGGGGACGCGCCCCTATTGGGCCCCACTTGATACACGCCCATCGGCAAACAATCAGGTGACACAGCACCATGGACAGGAAAGGTCTCTATATTAAATCGATGATTCCGACTGCCTTCGAAGCAGATATGGATATGAGTCTAGATCCATATGAAAGTAGACTTTATAAGCCTTCCAACAAGTCCTAGAACATCCCAATCGGAGTCCATATGAAGTCGTGGTAAGCAAGTTGGAGTTGTTCTGCATTCCGAACAAATTCCAAAACGTGTTGGATTTGACTCTTTCTTTCCTTGTGCCAAAAGTGACGTGGTGGCTTGGTGGAGGACGTTATGGATACTTGGACCTAGTCCCCAATCAACTTCATGAACCATCCATGCTTCCCCGATGCGATCCACTCTTCTCTTGATCCATGGGCACTTCTAAAAATGAAAAATGTAGACACTTTCGGTGCAGCAACAGTTCATCAAAAATATAGAATGTAAACCTAACATGGATTAACTTCACCTTTGGTTTAGAAGTGGTTAACTTGATCATATCCCGAGGCGGTCATGTCCTCATCATTCTCCCCTTCTTGACAGCCTAGAGAGACGCTCAACCGACTACAACCGGTCCAAGGATGTGCGCCTTAGCGATCGATACACCAACTCTAGTAGTTGTTCAAGAATCTTGTGGAGCACGATCAACCAAAACCACTAGGGTTATTCCTGCAAGCAATCGAAGAACCAAGAAGAACAAGATGAACAAGCACTGAATTGCCAAATAAATATAAAGGTTTAAATCTGAAGTAACAAGATGGTGGGGTTCCGAATACAATCGACGGACGGTTGATCCAACACGCAGGCCGAAAGGCGGCAAGAATCGCTAACTCGACAAAAACAAAACCCCATCTGTTTGTGGCGGCTACGGAGGTATATGAGAGGGTAGGGGATGATTTTAGACCTGGTATGGGTCGTCCCACAACCCTAGACGCGCCCCTATTGGGCCCCACTTGATACACGGCCCATCGGGCAACAAATCAGGTGACACAAAGACCATGGACAGGAAAGGTCTCTATATTAAATCGATGATTCCGACCGCCTCGAAGCAGATATGGATATGAGTCTAGATCCATATGAAAGTAGACTTTATAAGCTTTCCAACAAGTCCTAGAACATCCCAATCGGAGTCCATATGAAGTCGTGGTGGCCCGTGCAAGTTGGAGTTGTTCTGCATTCCGAATCCAATTCCAAAACGTGTTGGATTTGGACTCTTTCTTTCCTTGTGCCAAAAGTGACGTGGTGGCTTGGTGGAGGACGTTATGGATACTTGGACCTAGTCCCCAATCAACTTCATGAACCATCCATGCTTCCGGATGCGATCCACTCTTCTCTTGATCCATGTAAGCACTTCTAAAAATGAAAACAGAGACACTTTCTGGTGCAGCAAAGTTCATCAAAAATATAGAATGTAAACCTAACATGGATTAACTTCACCTTTGGTTTAGAAGTGGTTAACTTGATCATATCTGAGCCGGTCATGTCCTCATCGGTTTTACCCACCTGGTGTAATCGATTCAATTGCCTCTCCCGGATAGTGAGAAACTCATACCTTTTCGCAGACGAAGTTAAGAAAGGATAACTAAAATGTTGAGATTTGAAGGACTATATTGGAGTACCTCAACTCATAAAATTGGTTGTTATACTTTAAAAAGAAAAACATAGTTAATGCTAAGGTAGCTCTAAATAGCTAGAGAACAATTGCTCGATAATGCTTAAAGTAAGGATCAAGTTTAGTAAGCAGTTTTCCGCAAAGCGTGCTAGCCCACAACCTTCTTTTGGTGCTTTTCATGTACCTTTGAAGCCTTTATTTTTTTTTCCGTCGGGTAAGTCTTATGGAGTACAATTGAGTACTGTGGTTTTACCCACCGCTGCGGTGTGATATGCTATATGAGGATTATTGCGTTATTTGCTTTAATCCGTGGATGACGGATGAGTAAGGGCCGATGGGCTAGGTCATATCTATAACTCGCGTCACCATGCTTGTACAGAGGCTTGAATAAAACTGGTGATGTAAAACACTTATGTTATCGTGGTTTGAAATAAATACTACTTTTATGTAACATATTTGGAAAAAGCTTGTTGTAATAACCCTCGATGTATAATTATTTTCCACCATACTCAGATGCTGATGTATGATATACCTTGATCATGATCCTGGTTGTAAGTTGATTTACCGAGGTGCAACAAAATTATTGTGCACACACTTAACATAAGCATCCGGTGCAACAAAAATTTTGTGCACACTTCGTGCGCTTTTTGAAAGCCGTGCATCAACATGCGACGAGATTACCATCGACACCAATCGTGGTAACGACCACGCACTTGTTCCACGCCACCTAACATGAGCATCCGTGCAACAAAATTTTTTACACACTTCCGTGCGCTTCATAAAGCCGTGCATCAAACGCGACCAGATTACCATCGACCCAATCGTGGTAACGACCACGCTACGGTTCCACGTCACCTAACATGAGCATCCCGCAACAAAAATTTTTTGCACACTTCTAGTGCACTTCCCGAAAAGCCGCGTAAGTAAACGAACGCGTACGAGATTAACACCGACTCCAATCGTGGTAACGACCACACACTAATTCCACGCCACCTAACATGAGCATCCGGCCGCAACAAAAAATTTTTTGCACACTTCGTGCGCTCCCTAAAGCCGCATCGAACGTGCGACGAGATAAGAATGTACTCCAATCGTGGTAACGACCACGCACTTGTTCCACGCCACCTAACATGAGCATCCGGTGCAATAAAATTTTTTTGCACACTTCTGGTGCGCTTATCGAAAGCCATGCATCGAACGTGCGATGAGATTACCACTTACTCCAATCGTGGTAACGACCACGCACTTGTTCCACGTCACCTAACCTCGAGCATCCGTGCAACAAAATTTTGTGCACGTGCACTTTTCAAAAAAGCCGCATCGGAACGTGCGACGAGATTACTACCGACTCCAATCGTGGTTACGACCACGCACTTATTCCACGTCACCGACATCAGCATCCGGTGGAACAAAATTCTTTTGCACACTTCGGTGCGCCCGAAAGCCATGCATCGAACGCGGCGACAGATTACCACCGACTCCAATCGTGGTAACGACCATGCACATGTTCGACGCCACCTAACACGCAGCATCCAAAGGCAACAAAATTTTTTTGCACACTTTTGGTGCGCTTCGAAAAGCCGCATTGAACGTGCAATGAGATTACCATCGACTCCAATCGTGGTAACGACCACGCACTTGTTCCACGCCACCTAACATGAGCATCCCGGAACAAAAATTTTTGCACACTTCGGCGCGCTCCAATGCCGCATCGAACGCGCGACGAGATAAGAACTGACTCCAATCGTGGTAACGACCACGCACTTGTTCCACGCCACCTAACATAAGCATCCGGTGCACCAAAATTTTTGTGCACACTTTCGTGCGCTTTTTGAAAGCCGCACATCGAACGTGCAACGAGATTACCATCAATCCAATCGCGGGTAACGACCACGCACTTGTTCGACGTCACCTAACATGAGCATCCGGTGCAACAAAATTTTTTGCACACTTCGTGCGCTTCTTGAAAGCCATGCATCGAACGCGCGATGAGATTACCATCGACTCCAATCGTGGTAATGACCACGCACTTGTTCCATGTCACCTAACCTCGAGCATCCGGTGCAACAAAATTTTTTGCACACCGCCTGGTGCGCTTCCCCCGAAAAAGCCGCACCGAACGTGCGACGAGATTACCACCGACTCCAATCGTGGTAACCACCAAGCACTTGTTCCACGCCCCCTAACATGAGCATCCGGTGCAACAAAATTTTTTGCACACCGCTTGTGCGCTCCCGAAAGCCATGTATCGAACGCGGCGGCGAGATTACCATCGACTCCAACCGTGGTAACGACCACGCACTTGTTCAACGTCACCTAACATGAGCATCCGTGCAACAAAATTTTTTGCACACTTCGTGCGCCCCTAAAACCATGCATTGAACGCGATGAGATTACCGCCGACTCCAATCGTGGTAACGACCACGCACTTGTTTCACGCCACCTAACATGAGCATCCGGTGCAACAAAATTTTTGCACACTTCGTGCGCTTCCCAAAAGCCGCATTGAACGTGCGACGAGATTACCATCGACTCCAATCGTGGTAACGACCACACCCTTGTTCGATGTCACCTAACATGAGCATCCAAAGGCGACAGAATTTTTTTTTGCACACTCGTGCGCTCCCGAAGGCCGTGCATCGAATGTGCAATGAGATTACCACCGACTCCAACTCGTAACGACCACGCACTAGTTCCACGCCACCTAACATGAGCAGTGGTGCAACAAAATTTTATTGCACACTTCGTGCGCTTCCCAAAAGCCATGCATCGAACGGCGACGAGATTACCACCGACTCCAATCGTGGTAACAACCACGCACTTGTTCCACGTCACCTAACATGCGCATCCGATGGAACAAAATTTTTTGCACACTTCCGTGCGCTTTATCGAAAGTTGTGCATCGAACATGCGACGAGATTACCATCGACTCCAATCGTGGTAATGACCACGCACTTGTTCCACGCACCTAACCTGAGCATCCGGTGCAACAAAATTTTTGCACACTGCTGGTGCGCTTCCCGAAAAGTCGTACATCGAACGCAACGAGATTACCATCGAATCCAATCGTGGTAACGACCACGCACTTGTTCGACGTCACCTAACATGAGCATCCGGTGCAACAAAATTTTTTGCACACTTCGTGCGCTTCTGAAAGCCATGCATCGAACGCTGCGGCGAGATTACCATCGACCCAATCGTGGTAATGACCACGCACTTGTTCCACGTCACCTAACCCCGAGCATCCTAAGCAACAAAATTTTTTGCACACTCTGGTGCGCGCTTTTCCCGAAAGCCGCGGCACCGAACGTGCGACGAGACAGACATCGACTCCAATCGCGGGTAACCACCACGCACTTGTTCCACGCCACCTAACATGAGCATCCGTGCAACAAAATTTTTTGCACACCGCTTGGCGCTTCCTAGGAAAGCCATGTATCGAACGTGCGACACAGATTACCATCGACCCAATCGTGGTAACGATAACCACGCACTTGTTCAACGTCACCTAACATGAGCATCCGGTGCAACAAAAAATTTTTTGCACACTTCGTGCGATTTAAAACCATGCATGGAACGCGGCGATGAGATTACCGCCGACTCCAATCGTGGGTAACGACCACGCACTTGTTTCACGTCACCTAACATGAGCATCCGGTGCAACAAAAATTTTTGCACACTTGGTGCGCGCTTCCAAAAGCCGCATTGAACGGCGACGAGATTACCATCGACTCCAATCGTGGGTAACGACCAATTTGTTTGTTCGATGTCACCTAACATGAGCATCCAAAGGCGATGAGAATTTTTTGCACACTTCGTGCGCTTCCCAAGGTTTGCATCGAATGTGCAATGAGATTACCACCGACCCAATCCCCGTAACGACCACGCACTAGTTCCACGCCACCTAACATGAGCATCCGGTGCAACAAAATTTTATTGCACACTTCAGCGCGCTCCCTAAAAGCCATGCATCGGCGGTGCACGAGATTACCACCGACTCCAATCGTGGTAACAACCACGCACTTGTTCCACGCCACCTAACATGCGCATCCGATGGAACAAAATTTTTTTGCACACTTCGTGCGCTTACCGATAGTTGTGCATCGAACATGCGACGAGATTACCATCGACTCCAATCGTGGTAACGATCACGAACTTATATATGTCACCTAACATGAGCATCCGGTGCAACAAAATTTTTGTGCACACTTCTAGTGCGCTTTCCGAAAAAGTCGCATCGAACGCAGGCGACGAGATTACCACCGACTCCAATCGTAGTAATGCCCACGCACTTGTTCCACGTCACCTAACATGAGCATCCTAAGTAACAAAATTTTTGCACACCGCTGGTGCGCTTCCTCGAAAGTCGTACATCGAACGCAACGAGATTACCATGAATCCACCGTGGTAACGACCACGCACTTGTTCGACGTCACCTAACATGAGCATCCGGTGCAACAAAATTTTTTGCACACGGTGCGCTTCTTGAAAGCCATGCATCGAACGCGGCGATGAGATTACCACGACTCCAATCGTGGTAATGACCACGCACTTGTTCCATGTCACCTAACCCGAAAGCATCCGTGCAACAAAATTTTTGCACACCGCCGTGCGCCTCCCCGAAAGCCGCGGCACCGAACGTGCGACGTCAGATTACCACCGACTCCAATCGTGGTAACCACCAAGCACTTGTTCCACGTCACCTAACATGAGCATCCGGTGCAACAAAATTTTTGCACACGCTTGCGCGCCCGAAAGCCATGTATCGAACGCGGCGGCGAGATTACCATCGACTCCAATCGCGGGTAACGACCACGCACTTGTTCAACGTCACCTAACATAAGCATCCGGTGCAACAAAATTTTTGCACACTTCGGTGCGCGCTTCCCGCAACCATGCATTGAACGCAAGCGATGAGATTACCGCCGACTCCAATCGTGGTAACGACCACGCACTTGTTTCACGCCACCTAACATGAGCATCCGGTGCTACAAAAATTTTTTGCACACTCGTGCGCTTCCGAAAAAGCCGCATTGAACGCGGGCGACGAGATTACCGTTGACTCCAATCGTGGTAACGACCACGCCTTTGTTCGATGTCACCTAACATGAGCATCCAAAAGGCGACAGAATTTTTTTGCACACTTCGTGCGCTTCCCCAAGGCCGTGCATCGAATGTGCAATGAGATTACCACCGACTCTAATCCTGGTAACGACCACGCACTAGTTCCACGCCACCTAACATGAGCATCCGGTGCAACAAAATTTTATTGCACACTTCTGGTGCGCTTCCCGAAAAGCCATGCATCGAAGCGGACGAGATTACCACCGACTCCAATCGTGGTAACAACCACGCACTTGTTCCACGCCACCTAACATGCGCATCCGATGGAACAAAATTTTTTTGCACACTTCGTGCGCTTTACCGATAGTTGTGCATCGAACATGCGACGAGATTACCATCGACTCCAATCGTGGTAACGATCACGAACTTATATATGTCACCTAACATGAGCATCCGGTGCAACAAAATTTTTGTGCACACTTCTAGTGCGCCTCCGAAAGTCGGCATCGCACGCGCGACGAGATTACCACCGACTCCAATCGTAGTAATGCCCACGCACTTGTTCTAACGCCACCTAACATGAGCATCCGTGCAACAAAAATTTTTGCACACCGCTGGTGCGCTTCCCCGAAAGTCGCACATCGAACGTGCAACGATTACCATCGAATCCAATCGTGGTAACGACCACGCACTTGTTCGACGTCACCTAACATGAGCATCTGGTGCAACAAAATTTTTTGCACACACCCTGGTGCGCTTCTTGAAAGCCATGCATCGAACGTGCGATGAGATTACCATCGACTCCAATCGTGGTAATGACCACGCACTTGTTCCATGTCACCTAACCTGAGCATCCGGTGCAACAAAATTTTTTGCACACTGCTGGTGCGCTTCCCGAAAGCCGTGCACCGAACGTGCGACGAGATTACCACCGACTCCAATCGTGGTAACCACCAAGCACTTGTTCCACGTCACCTAACATGAGCATCCGGTGCAACAAAATTTTTGCACACCGCTGGTGCGCTTCCGAAAAGTCGACATCGAACGTGCAACGAGATTACCATGAATCCAATCGTGGTAACGACCACGCACTTGTTCGACGTCACCTAACATGAGCATCCGGTGCAACAAAATTTTTTGCACACTTCGGTGCGCTTCTTGAAGGCCATGGATCGAACGTGCGATGAGATTACCATCGACTCCAAACGTGGTAATGACCACGCACTTGTTCCACGTCACCTAACCTGAGCATCCGGTGCAACAAAATTTTTTGCACACCCTGGTGCGCTTCCCTAAAAGCCGCACCGAACGTGCGACGAGATTACCACCGACTCCAATCGTCGTAACCACCAAGGACTTGTTCCACGTCCCCTAACATGAGCATCCGGTGCAACAAAATTTTTTGCACACTGCTTGTGCGCTTCCGGAAAGCCATGTATCGAACGTGCGGCGAGATTACCACTGACTCCAACCGTGGTAATGACCACGCACTTGTTCAACGTCACCTAACATGAGCATCTGGTGCAACAAAATTTTTTTGCACACTTCTGGTGCGCTTCCCGAAACCATGCATTGAACGCGGCGATGAGATTACCGCCGACTCCAATCGTGGTAACGACCACGCACTTGTTTCACGTCACCTAACATGAGCATCCGGTGCAACAAAAATTTTTGCACACTGGCGCGCTTCCCGAAAGCCGTGCATTGAACGTGCGACGAGATTACCACTGACTCCAATCGTGGTAACGACCACACCCCCTTGTTCGATGTCACCTAACATGAGCATCCAAGGCGACAGAATCTTTTTGCACACTTCGTGCGCTTTCGCCAAGGCCTATGCATCGAATGTGCAATGAGATTACCACCGACCCAATCCCTCGTAACGACCACGCACTAGTTCCACGTCACCTAACATGAGCATCTGGTGCAACAAAATTTTATTGCACACTTCTGGTGCGCTTCCCGAAAGCCATGCATCGAACGTGCGACGAGATTACCACCGACTCCAATCGTGGTAACAACCACGCACTTGTTCCACGTCACCTAACATGCGCATCCGATGGAACAAAATTTTTTTGCACACTTCTGGTGCGCTTACCGAAAGTTGTGCATCGAACATGCGACGAGATTACCACTGACTCCAATCGTGGTAACGATCACGAACTTATATACGTCACCTAACATGAGCATCCGGTACAACAAAATTTTTGTGCACACTTCTAGTGCGCTCCGAAAGCCGCATCGAACGTGCGACGAGATTACCACTGACTCCAATCGTAGTAATGCCCACGCACTTGTTCTACGTCACCTAACATGAGCATCCGGTGCAACAAAATTTTTTGCACACCGCCTGGTGCGCTTCCCGAAAGTCGTACATCGAACGTGCAACGAGATTACCACTGAATCCAATCGTGGTAACGACCATGCACTTGTTCGACGCTACCTAACATGAGCATCCGGTGCAACAAAATTTTTTTTGCACACTTCTGGTGCGCTTCTTGAAAGCCATGCATCGAACGCGGCGATGAGATTACCATCGACTCCAATCGTGGTAATGACCACGCACTTGTTCCACGCCACCTAACCCCGAGCATCCGTGCAACAAAAATTTTTGCACACTGGTGCGCTTCCCGAAAAGCCGTGCACCGAACGCGGCGACGAGATTACCACTGACTCCAATCGTGGTAACCACCACGCACTTGTTCCACGCCACCTAATATGAGCATCCGTGCAACAAAATTTTTGCACACCGCTTGTGCGCTCCGAAAGCCATGTATCTAACGCGGCGATCTAGATTACCATCGAAGTCCAATCGTGGTAACGACCACGCACTTGTTCAACGTCACCTAACATGAGCATCCGGTGCAACAAAAATTTTTTGCACACTTCCGTGCGCTTCCCCGAAACCATGCATGGAACGCGGCGATGAGATTACCGCCGACTCCAATCGTGGTAACGACCACGCACTTGTTTCACGTCACCTAACATGAGCATCCGTGCAACAAAATTTTTTGCACACTTCTGGTGCGCTTCCCGAAAGCCGTGCATTGAACGTGCGACGAGATTACCACTGACTCCAATCGTGGTAACGACCATGCCCTTTGTTCGATGTCACCTAACATGAGCATCCAGGCGACAGAATTTTTTTGCACACTTCTGGTGCGCTTCCCGAAGGCCGTGCATCGAATGTGCAATGAGATTACCACCGACTCCAATCCTGGTAACGACCACGCACTAGTTCCACGTCACCTAACATGAGCATCTGGTGCAACAAAAATTTTATTGCACACTTCGGTGCGCTTCCCGAAAAGCCATGCATCGAAGCGCGGCGACGAGATTACCACGACTCCAATCGTGGTAACAACCACGCACTTGTTCCACGTCACCTAACATGCACATCCGATGGAACAAAATTTTTTTGCACACTTCGCGCGCTTACCGATAGTTGTGCATCGAACATGCGACGAGATTACCATCGACTCCAATCGTGGTAACGATCACGAACTTATATATGTCACCTAACATGAGCATCCGGTGCAACAAAATTTTGTGCACACTTCTAGTGCGCTTCCGAAAGGAGTGCATCGAACGTGCGACGAGATTACCACCGACTCCAATCGTAGTAATGCCCACGCACTTGTTCTACGCCACCTAACATGAGCATCCGTGCAACAAAATTTTTTGCACACCGCTGGTGCGCTTCCCGAAAAGTCGCACATCGAACGCAACGAGATTACCACTGAATCCAATCGTGGTAACGACCACGCACTTGTTCGACGTCACCTAACATGAGCATCCGGTGCAACAAAATTTTTTGCACACTTCGGTGCGCTTCTTGAAAGCCATGCATCGAACGCATGCGCGAGATTACCATCGACTCCAATCGTGGTAATGACCACGCACTTGTTCCATGTCACCTAACCTGAGCATCCGTGCAACAAAATTTTTGCACACCGCTGGTGCGCTTTCGAAAGCCGCACCAACGCGGCGACGAGATTACCACCGACTCCAATCGTGGTAACCACCAAGCACTTGTTCCACGTCACCTAACATGAGCATCCGTGCAACAAAATTTTTGCACACCGCTTGTGCGCGCCCGAAAGCCATGTATCGAACGCGGCGGCGAGATTACCATCGACTCCAATCGTGGTAACGACCACGCACTTGTTCAACGCCACCTAACATAAGCATCCGGTGCAACAAAATTTTTTGCACACTTCTGGGTGCGCTTCCCTGCAACCATGCATTGAACGTGCGATGAGATTACCGCCGACTCCAATCGTGGTAACGACCACGCACTTGTTTCACGTCACCTAACATGAGCATCCGTGCAACAAAATTTTTGCACACTTCTGGTGCTTTCCCGAAAAGCCGTGCATTGAAACGCGACGAGATTACCACTGACTCCAATCGTGGTAACGACCACGCCCTTTGTTCGATGTCACCTAACATGAGCATCCAGTGCGACAGAATTTTTTGCACACTTCGCGCGCTTTTCCCAAGGCCGCATCGAATGTGCAATGAGATTACCACCGACTCTAATCCTCGGTAACGACCACGCACTCAGTTCCACGCCACCTAACATGAGCATCCGGTGCAACAAAATTTTTTTGCACACTTCTGGTGCGCTTCCCGAAAGCCATGCATCGAGCGTGCGACGAGATTACCACCGACTCCAATCGTGGTAACAACCACGCACTTGTTCCACGTCACCTAACATGCGCATCCGATGGAACAAAATTTTTTTGCACACTTCTGGTGCGCTTACCGATAGTTGTGCATCGAACATGCGACGAGATTACCACTGACTCCAATCGTGGTAACGATCACGAACTTATATATGTCACCTAACATGAGCATCCGGTGCAACAAAATTTTTGTGCACACTTCTAGTGCGCTTTCCGAAAGCCGTGCATCGAACGTGCGACGAGATTACCACTGACTCCAATCGTAGTAATGCCCACGCACTTGTTCTACGTCACCTAACATGAGCATCCGGTGCAACAAAATTTTTTGCACACCGCGGGTGCGCTTCCCCGAAAGTCGCACATCGAACGCGGCAACGAGATTACCACTGAATCCAATCGTGGTAACGACCACGCACTTGTTCGACGTCACCTAACATGAGCATCCGTGCAACAAAATTTTTTGCACACTTCTGTGCGCTTCTTGAAAGCCATGCATCGAACGTGCGATGAGATTACTATCGACTCCAATCGTGGTAATGACCACGCACTTGTTCCATGTCACCTAACCCGAGCATCCGGTGCAACAAAATTTTTGCACACCGCTGGTGCGCTTCCCGAAAGCCGGCACCGAACGCGACGAGATTACCACCGACTCCAATCGTGGTAACCACCAAGCACTTGTTCCACGCCACCTAACATGAGCATCCGTGCAACAAAAATTTTTGCACACCGCTTGTGCGCTCCCGAAAGCCATGTATCGAACGCGGCGGCGAGATTACCATCGACTCCAATCGTGGTAACGACCACGCACTTGTTCAACGCCACCTAACATGAGCATCCGGTGCAACAAAATTTTTTTGCACACTTGGTGCGCGCCCGAAAACCATGCATTGAACGCGATGAGATTACCGGCCGACTCCAATCGTGGTAACGACCACGCACTTGTTTCACGTCACCTAACATGAGCATCCGTGCAACAAAATTTTTGCACACTTCTGGTGCGCTTCCCGAAAAGCCGCATTGAACGCGTGCGACGAGATTACCATCGACTCCAATCGTGGTAACGACCACACCCTTGTTCGATGTCACCTAACATGAGCATCCAAAGGCGACAGAATTTTTTTTGCACACTTCCGGCGCGCTCCCGAAGGCCGCATCGAATGTGCAATGAGATTACCACCGACTCCAATCCTCGGTAACGACCACGCACTAGTTCCACGCCACCTAACATGAGCATCCGGTGCAACAAAATTTTATTGCACACTTCTGGTGCGCTTCCCCGAAAAAGCCATGCATCGAACGCGTGCGACGAGATTACCACCGACTCCAATCGTGGTAACAACCACGCACTTGTTCCACGCCACCTAACATGCGCATCCGATGGAACAAAAATTTTTGCACACTTCGGTGCGCTTTTACCGAAAAGTTGTGCATCGAACATGCGACGAGATTACCACTGACTCCAATCGTGGTAACGATCACGAACTTATATACGTCACCTAACATGAGCATCCGGTGCAACAAAATTTTTGTGCACACTTCTAGTGCGCTTTCCGAAAGCCGTGCATCGAACGTGCGACGAGATTACCACTGACTCCAATCGTAGTAATGCCCACGCACTTGTTCTACGTCACCTAACATGAGCATCCGGTGCAACAAAATTTTTTGCACACTGCTGGTGCGCTTCCCGAAAGTCGTACATCGAACGTGCAACGAGATTACCACTGAATCCAATCGTGGTAACGACCACGCACTTGTTCGACGTCACCTAACATGAGCATCTGGTGCAACAAAATTTTTTTGCACACTTCTGGTGCGCTTCTTGAAAGCCATGGATCGAACGTGCGATGAGATTACCATCGACTCCAAACGTGGTAATGACCACGCACTTGTTCCACGTCACCTAACCTGAGCATCCGGTGCAACAAAATTTTTTGCACACACCCGGTGCGCTTTCCCGAAAGCCGCACCGAACGTGCGACGAGATTACCACCGACTCCAATCGTCAGAACCACCAAGGACTTGTTCCACGTCCCCTAACATGAGCATCCGGTGCAACAAAATTTTTGCACACTGCTTGTGCGCTTCCCGAAAGCCATGTATCGAACGGCGGCGAGATTACCACCGACTCCAACCGCGGGTAATGACCACGCACTTGTTCAACGCCACCTAACATGAGCATCCGGTGCAACAAAAATTTTTTGCACACTTCGTGCGCTTCCCCGAAACCATGCATTGAACGTGCGATGAGATTACCGCCGACTCCAATCGTGGTAACGACCACGCACTTGTTTCACGCCACCTAACATGAGCATCCGGTGCAACAAAATTTTTGCACACTTCGGTGCGCTTCCCGAAAGCCGTGCATTGAACGTGCGACGAGATTACCATCGACTCCAATCGTGGTAACGACCACACCCTTGTTCGATGTCACCTAACATGAGCATCCAAAGGCGATGTAATCTTTTGCACACTTCTGGTGCGCCAGCGAAGGCCGTGCATCGAATGTGCAATGAGATTACCACCGACTCCAATCCTGGTAACGACCACGCACTAGTTCCACGTCACCTAACATGAGCATCTGGTGCAACAAAATTTTATTGCACACTAAGGTGCGCTTCCCCGAAAGCCATGCATCGAACGCGGCGACGAGATTACCACCGACTCCAATCGTGGTAACAACCACGCACTTGTTCCACGTCACCTAACATGCGCATCCGATGGAACAAAAATTTTTTGCACACTTCGTGCGCTTACCGAAAGTTGTGCATCGAACATGCGACGCAGATTACCATCGACTCCAATCGTGGTAACGATCACGAACTTATATACGTCACCTAACATGAGCATCCGGTACAACAAAATTTTTGTGCACACTTCTAGTGCGCTTTCCGAAAAGCCGTGCATCGAACGCGGCGACGAGATTACCACCGACTCCAATCGTAGTAATGCCCACGCACTTGTTCTACGTCACCTAACATGAGCATCCGTGCAACAAAAATTTTTGCACACCGCCGGTGCGCTTCCCGAAAGTCGCACATCGAACGTGCAACGAGATTACCATCGAATCCAATCGTGGTAACGACCATGCACTTGTTCGACGTTACCTAACATGAGCATCTGGTGCAACAAAATTTTTTTGCACACTTCTGGTGCGCTTCTTGAAAGCCATGCATCGAACGTGCGATGAGATTACCATCGACTCCAATCGTGGTAATGACCACGCACTTGTTCCACGTCACCTAACCCGAGCATCCGGTGCAACAAAATTTTTGCACACCCGGTGCGCTTCCCGAAAAGCCGCGGCACCGAACGTGCGACGAGATTACCACTGACTCCAATCGTGGTAACCACCACGCACTTGTTCCACGTCACCTAATATGAGCATCCGGTGCAACAAAATTTTTTGCACACTGCTTGTGCGCTTCCGGAAAGCCATGTATCGAACGTGCGACGAGATTACCACTGAGTCCAATCGTGGTAACGACCACGCACTTGTTCAACGTCACCTAACATGAGCATCTGGTGCAACAAAATTTTTTTTTTGCACACTTCGTGCGCTTCCCGAAAACCATGCATGGAACGCGGCGATGAGATTACCGCCGACTCCAATCGTGGTAACGACCACGCACTTGTTTCACGTCACCTAACATGAGCATCCGGTGCAACAAAATTTTTGCACACTTGCGCGCTTCGAAAAGCCGTGCATTGAACGCGGCGACGAGATTACCATCGACTCCAATCGTGGTAACGACCACGCCCTTTGTTCGATGTCACCTAACATGAGCATCCAAAGGCGACAGAATTTTTTGCACACTTCTGGTGCGCTTCCCGAAGGCCGTGCATCGAATGTGCAATGAGATTACCACCGACTCCAATCCGGTAACGACCACGCACTAGTTCCACGTCACCTAACATGAGCATCCGGTGCAACAAAATTTTATTGCACACTCGTGCGCTCCCGAAAAGCCATGCATCGAGCGTGCGGCGACGAGATTACCACCGACTCCAATCGTGGTAACAACCACGCACTTGTTCCACGTCACCTAACATGCACATCCGATGGAACAAAAATTTTTTTGCACACTCTGGTGCGCTTACCGATAGTTGTGCATCGAACATGCGACGAGATTACCACTGACTCCAATCGTGGTAACGATCACGAACTTATATATGTCACCTAACATGAGCATCCGGTGCAACAAAATTTTTGTGCACACTTCTAGTGCGCTTTCCGAAAGCCCGCATCGAACGCGCGACGAGATTACCACTGACTCCAATCGTAGTAATGCCCACGCACTTGTTCTACGTCACCTAACATGAGCATCCGGTGCAACAAAATTTTTGCACACCGCTGGTGCGCTTCGAAAGTCGTACATCGAACGTGCAACGAGATTACCCATGAATCCAATCGTGGTAACGACCACGCACTTGTTCGACGTCACCTAACATGAGCATCTGGTGCAACAAAATTTTTTTGCACACTTCTGGTGCGCTTCTTGAAAGCCATGCATCGAACGTGCGATGAGATTACCATCGACTCCAATCGTGGTAATGACCACGCACTTGTTCCATGTCACCTAACCTGAGCATCCGGTGCAACAAAATTTTTTGCACACTGCTGGTGCGCTTCCCGAAAGCCGTGCACCAACGTGCGACGAGATTACCACCGACTCCAATCGTGGTAACCACCAAGCACTTGTTCCACGTCACCTAACATGAGCATCCGGTGCAACAAAATTTTTTGCACACTGCTTGTGCGCTTCCGGAAAGCCATGTATCGAACGTGCGGCGAGATTACCACTGACTCCAATCGTGGTAACGACCACGCACTTGTTCAACGTCACCTAACAAGAGCATCCGGGTGCAACAAAAATTTTTGCACACACTGGTGCGCGCCCCCGAAACCATGCATTGAACGTGCGATGAGATTACCGCCGACTCCAATCGTGGTAACGACCACGCACTTGTTTCACGTCACCTAACATGAGCATCCGGTGCAACAAAATTTTTTGCACACTTCTGGTGCGCTTCCCGAAAGCCGTGCATTGAACGTGCGACGAGATTACCACTGACTCCAATCGTGGTAACGACCACACCCTTGTTCGATGTCACCTAACATGAGCATCCAGTGCGACAGAATCTTTTTGCACACTTCTGGTGCGCTTCCCGAAGGCCGTGCATCGAATGTGCAATGAGATTACCACCGACTCCAATCCTGGTAACGACCACGCACTAGTTCCACGTCACCTAACATGAGCATCTGGTGCAACAAAATTTTATTGCACACTTCTGGTGCGCTTCCCGAAAGCCATGCATCGAACGTGCGACGAGATTACCACCGACTCCAATCGTGGTAACAACCACGCACTTGTTCCACGTCACCTAACATGCGCATCCGATGGAACAAAATTTTTTTGCACACTTCGGTGCGCTTTACCGAAAAGTTGTGCATCGAACATGCGACGAGATTACCATCGACTCCAATCGTGGTAACGATCACGAACTTATATACGTCACCTAACATGAGCATCCGGTACAACAAAATTTTTGTGCACACTTCTAGTGCGCTTTCCGAAAGCCGTGCATCGAACGTGCGACGAGATTACCACTGACTCCAATCGTAGTAATGCCCACGCACTTGTTCTACGTCACCTAACATGAGCATCCGGTGCAACAAAATTTTTTGCACACTGCTGGTGCGCTTCCCGAAAGTCGTACATCGAACGTGCAACGAGATTACCACTGAATCCAATCGTGGTAACGACCATGCACTTGTTCGACGTCACCTAACATGAGCATCTGGTGCAACAAAATTTTTTTGCACACTTCTGGTGCGCTTCTTGAAAGCCATGCATCGAACGTGCGATGAGATTACCATCGACTCCAATCGTGGTAATGACCACGCACTTGTTCCACGTCACCTAACCTGAGCATCCGGTGCAACAAAATTTTTTGCACACTCCTGGTGCGCTTCCCGAAAGCCGTGCACCGAACGTGCGACGAGATTACCACTGACTCCAATCGTGGTAACCACCACGCACTTGTTCCACGTCACCTAACATGAGCATCCGGTGCAACAAAATTTTTTGCACACTGCTTGTGCGCTTCCGGAAAGCCATGTATCGAACGTGCGGCGAGATTACCACTGACTCCAATCGTGGTAACGACCACGCACTTGTTCAACGTCACCTAACATGAGCATCTGGTGCAACAAAATTTTTTTGCACACTTCTGGTGCGCTTCCCGAAACCATGCATTGAACGTGCGATGAGATTACCGCCGACTCCAATCGTGGTAACGGCCACGCACTTGTTTCACGTCACCTAACATGAGCATCCCGTGCAACAAAAATTTTTGCACACTTCTCGTGCGCCTCCCGAAAGCCGCATTGAACGTGCGACGAGATTACCACCGACTCCAATCGTAAGCAAACGACCACGCACTTGTTCGACGTCACCTAACATGAGCATCCGTGCAATAAAATTTTTTGCACACTTCGATGCGCTTTCCCGAAAGCTGTGCATCGAACGTGCGACGAGATTGTTACCGAGTCCAATCGTGGTAACGACCACGCACCGGTTCCACGTCACCTAACATGAGCCTCCGTGTAATAAATTTTTTGCACACTTCGGTGCGCTTCCCGAAAAAGCCGCAGCATGGAACGTGCGACGAGATTACCGTCGTCTCCAATCGTGGTAACAACCACGCACTAGTTCTATGTCACCAAACATGAGCATCCGGTGCAACAAAATTTTTTTACGCACTTCTAGTGCGCTTCCCGAAAGCCGTGCATCGAACGTGCGACGAGATTACCACTGACTCTAATCATGGTAACGACCACGCACTTGTTCGACATCACCTAACATGAGCATCCGGTGCAATAAAATTTCTTGCACACTTCTGGTGAGATAGCCATGCATCGAACATGCGACTATATTATCACCGACTCCAATTGTGGTAACGACCACGCACTTGTTCGATGTCACCTAACATGAGCATCCAGTGCAACAAAATTTTTTTGCACACTTCTGGTGCGGCTCCCGAAAAGCCGCATCGAACGTGCGACGAGATTACCACCGACTCCAATCGTGGTAACGACCACGCACTTGTTCGACGTCACCTAACATGAGCATCCGGTGCAACAAAATTTTTTTGCACACTTCTGGTGCGCTTCCCGAAAGCTGTGCATCGAACGCGTGCGACGAGATTGTTACCGAGTCCAATCGTGGTAAAAACCACGACTGGTTCCACGTCACCTAACAAGAGCCTCCGGTGTAATAAATTTTTTGCACACTTTTTGCGCGCTTCCGAAAAGCCGTGCATGGAACGCGGCGACGAGATTACCGCCGCCTCCAATCATGGTAACAACCACGCACTAGTTCCATGTCACCAAACATGAGCATCCGTGCAACAAAATTTTTTTTGCGCACTTCTAGTGCGCTTCCCGAAAGCCGCATCGAACGTGCGACGAGATTACCACCGACTCTAATCATGGTAACGACCACGCACTTGTTCGACGTCACCTAACATGAGCATCCGGTGCAATAAAATTTTTTGCACACTTCTGGTGCGCTTCCCGAAAGCCATGCATCGAACGTGCGACGAGATTACCACCGACTCCAATCATGGTAACGACCACGCACTCGTTCCACGTCACCTAACATGAGCATCCGGTGCAACAAAATTTTTTTGCACACTTCTGTTGCGCTTCCCGAAAGCCATGCATGGAACGTGCGGCGAGATTGCTATCGACTCCAATCGTGGTAACGACCACGCACTAGTTCCACGTCACCTAACATGAGCATCCGGTCCAACAAAATTTTTTTGCACACTTCTGGTAAGCTTCCCGAAAGCCATGCAAGGAACGTGCGACGAGATTACCGCCGACTCCAATCGTGGTAACGATGACACACTAGTTCCAGTCACCTAACATGAGCATCTGGTGTAACAAAATTTTTTTGCACACTTCTGGTAAGCTTCCCGGAAGCCGTGCATCGAACGTGCGACGAGATTACCACTGACTCTAATTGTGGTAACGACCACGCACTTGTTCGACGTCACCTAACATGAGCATCCGGTGCAACAAAATTTTTTTGCACACTTCTGGTGCGCTTCCCGAAAGCCGTGCATCGAACGTGTGACGAGATTACCACCGACTCCAATCGTGGTAACGATCACGCACTAGTTCCACGTCACTTAACATGAGCATCTGGTGTAACAAAATTTTTTTGCACACTTCTATTGCGCTTCTCGAAAGCCGTGCATCGAACGTGCGACGAGATTACCACTGGCTCCAATCATGGTAATGACCACGCACTTGTTCCATGTTGCGCTTCCTGAAAGCCGTGCATTGAACGTGCGACGAGATTACCACTGACTCCAATCATGGTAATGACCACGCACTTGTTCCAAGTCACCTAACATGAGCATTCAGTGCAATAAAATTTTTTTGCACACTTCTGGTGCGCTTCCCGAAAGCCGTGCATCGAACGTGCGACGAGATTACCACCGACTCCAATCATGGTAACGATCACGCACTAGTTCCACATCACCTAACATGAGCATCTGGTGTAACAAAATTTTTTTGCACACTTCTATTGCACTTCTCCAAAGCCGTGCATCGAACGTGCGACGAGATTACCACTGGCTGCAATCGTGGTAACGACCACGCACTTGTTCCATGTTGCGCTTCCTGAAAGCCGTGCATTGAACGTGCGACGAGATTACCACTAACTCCAATCATGGTAATGACCACGCACTTGTTCCACGTCACCTAACATGAGCATTCAGTGCAATAAAATTTTTTTGCACACTTCTGGTGCGCTTCCCGAAAGCCATGCATCGAACGTGCGATGAGATTACCACCGACTCCAATCGTGGTAACGACCACGCACTAATTCCACATCACCTAACATGTGCATCCGGTGCAACAAAATTTTTGTGCACACTTCTGGTGCGCTTTCCGAAGGCCGTGCATCGAACGTGCGACGAGATTACCACTGACTCTAGTCGTGGTAACGACCACGCACTTGTTCCACGTCACTTAACATGTGCATCCGGTGCAACAAAATTTTTTTGCACACTTCTGGTGCGCTTTCTGAAAGCCTTGCATCGAACGTGCGACGAGATTACCACTGACTCCAATCATGGTAATGACCACGCACTTGTTCCACGTCACCTAACATGAGCATCCGGTGCAACAAAATTTTTTTGCACACTTCTGGTGCGCTTCCCGATAGACGTGCATCGAACGTGCGACGAGATTACCACTAACTCCAATCGTGGTAACGACCACGCACTTGTTCCACGTCACCTAACATGAGCATCTGGTGCAAAAAAAAATTTTTTGCACACTACTGGTGCGCTTCCCGAAAGCCGTGCATAAAACGTGCGACGAGATTACCGCCGACTCCAATCATGGTAACAACCACGCACTAGTTCCACGTCACCTAACATTAGCATCTGGTGCAACAAAATTTTTTTGCACACTTCTGGTGCGCTTCCCGAAAGGCGTGCATCGAACGTGCGATGAGATTACCACTGACTCCAATTGTGGTAATGACCACGCACTTGTTCGATGTCACCTAACATGAGCATCCAGTGCAACAAAATTTTTTTGCACACATCTGGTGCGCTTCCCGAAAGCCGTGCATCGAACGTGCGATGAGATTACCACTGACTCCAATTGTGGTAACGACCACGCACTTGTTTGATGTCACCTAACATGAGCATCCGGTGCAACAAAATTTTTTTGCACACTTCTGGTCCGCTTCCAGAAAGCCGTGCATCGAACGTGCGACAAGATTACAACCGACTCCAATCGTGGTAATGACCACGCACTAGTTCCACGTCACCTAACATGAGCATCCGGTGCAACAAATTTTTTTTTGCACACTTCTGGTGTGCTTCCCGAAAGCCGTGCATCGAATGTGCGACGAGATTGTTACCGAGTCTAATCGTGGTAACGACCACGCACTAGTTCCACGTCACCTAACATGAGCATCCAGTGCAACAAAAAGTTTTTGCACACTTCTGGTGCGCTTCTTGAAAGCCGTGCATGGAACGTGCGACGAGATTACCGCTGACTCCAATCGTAGTAATGAACACGCACTAGTTCCACGTCACCTAACAAGAGCATCTGGTGCAACAAAATTTTTTTGCACACTTCTGGTGCGCTTCCCGAAAGCCGTGCATCAAACGTGCGACGAGATTACCACCGACTCCAATCATGGTAACGATCACGCACTTGTTCCATGTCACCTAACATGACCATCTGGCGCAACAAAATTTTTTTGCACACTTCTCGTGCGCTTCCCGAAAGCCGTGCATCAGACGTGCGACGAGACTACCACAGACTCCAATCATGGTAACGACCACGCACTTGTTCGACGTCACCTAACATGAGCATCCGTTGCAGCAAAATTTTTTTGCACACTTCTGGTGAGATAGCCGTGCATCGAACGTGCGACTATATTACCACCGACTCCAATTGTGGTAACTACCACGCACTTGTTCCACGTCACCTAACATGAGCATCCGGTGCAACAAAATTTTTTTACACACTTCTGGTGCGCTTCCCGAAAGCCATGCATCGAACGTGCGACGAGATTACCACCGACTCTAATCGTGGTAACGACCACGCACTTGTTCCACGTCACCTAACATGAGCATCCGGTGCAACAAAATTTTTTTGCACACTTCTGGTGCGCTTCCCGAAAGCCATGCATGGAACGTGCGACGAGATTGCTATCGACTCCAATCGTGGTAACGACCACGCACTAGTTCCACGTCACTTAACATGAGCATCCGGTGCAACAAAATTTTTTTGCACACTTCGGGTGCGCTTCCCGAAAGCCATGCATGGAACGTGCGATGAGATTACCGCCGACTCTAATCGTGGTAACGACCACACACTAGTTCCACGTCACCTAACATGAGCATGTGGTGTAACAAAAATTTTTTGCACACTTCTGGTAAGCTTCCCGAAAGCCGTGCATCGAACGTGCGACGAGATTGCCACTAATTCCAATTGTGGTAACGACCACGCACTTGTTCGACATCACCTAACATGAGCATCCGGCGTAACAAAATTTTTTTGCGCACTCCTGGTGCGCTTCCCGAAAGCCGTGCATCGACGTGCGACGAGATTGCCACTGACTCCAATCGCGGTAACGACCACGCACTTGTTCCGCGTCACCTAACATGAGCATCCGGTGCAACAAAATTTTTTGTGCACACTTCTGGTGCGCTTTCCGAAAGCCGTGCATCGAACGTGCAATGTGATTACCACTGACTCCAATCGTGGTAATGACCAAACACTTGTTCAACGTCACCTAACATGAGCATCCGGTGCAACAAAATTTTTTTGCACACTTCTGGTGCGCTTCCCAAAAGCCGTGCATCGAACATGCGACGAGATTACCACTGACTCCAATCGTGGGAATGACCACACACTTGTTCCACGTCACCTAACATGGGCATCCGGTGCAACAAAATTTTTTGCACACTTCTGGTGCGCTTCCCATAAGCCGTGCATCGAACGTGCGACAAGATTACCACTGACTCCAATCGCGGTAACGACCACGCACTTGTTCCGCGTCACCTAACATGAGCATCCGGTGCAACAAAATTTTTTTGCACACTTCTGGTGTGCTTCCCGAAAGCCGTGCATCGAACGTGCGACGAGATTACCACCGACTCCAATCGTGGTAACAACGACGCACTTGTTCCACGTCACCTAACATGAGCATCCGGTGGAATAAAATTTTTTTGCACACTTCTGGTGCGCTTCCCGAAAGCCATGCATCGAACGTGCGACGAGATTACCACCGACTCCAATCGTGGTAACGACCACGCACTTGTTCCACGTCACCTAACATGAGCATCCGGTGGAATAAAATTTTTTGCACACTTCTGGTGCGCTTCTCGAAAGCCATGCATCGAACGTGCGACGAGATTACCACTGACTCCAATCGTGGTAACGACCACGCACTAGTTCCACGTCACCTAACATGAGCATCCGGTGCAACAAAATTTTTTTTGCACAGTTCTGGTGTGCTTCCCGAAAGCCGTGCATCGAATGTGCGACGAGATTGTTACCGAGTCTAATCGTGGTAACGACCACGCACTAGTTCCACGTCACCTAACATGAGCATCCAGTGCAACAAAAATTTTTTGCACACTTCTGGTGCGCTTCTTGAAAGCCGTGCATGGAACGTGCGAAGAGATTACCGCTGACTCCAATCGTAGTAACGAACACGCACTAGTTCCACGTCACCTAACAAGAGCATCTGGTGCAACAAAATTTTTTTGCACACTTCTGGTGCGCTTCCCGAAAGCCGTGCATCAAACGTGCGACGAGATTACCACCGACTCCAATCGTGGTAATGACCACGCACTTGTTCGACGTCACCTAACATGAGCATCTGGTGCAACAAAATTTTTTTGCACACTTCTGGTGCGCTTACCGAAAGCCGTGCATCGAACGTGTGACGAGATTACCACCGACTCCAATCATGGTAACGATCACGCACTAGTTCCACGTCACCTAACATGAGCATCTGGTGTAACAAATTTTTTTTGCACACTTCTATTGCACTTCTCAAAAGCCGTGCATCGAACGTGCGACGAGATTACCACTGACTCCAATCGTGGTAACGACCACGCACTTGTTCCATGTTGCGCTTCCCGAAAGCCGTGCATTGAATGTGCGACGAGATTACCACTGACTCCAATCATGGTAACGACCACGCACTTGTTCCACGTCACCTAACATGAGCATTCAGTGCATTAAAATTTTTTTGCACACTTCTGGTGCGCTTCCCGAAAGTCATGCATCGAATGTGCGATGAGATTACCACCGACTCCAATCGTGGTAACGACCACGCACTAGTTCCACATCACCTAACATGAGCATCCGGTGCAACAATATTTTTGTGCACACTTCTGGTACGCTTCCCGAAGGCCGTGCATCGAACGTGCGACGAGATTACCACAGACTCCAGTCGTGCTAACGACCACGCACTTGTTCCACGTCACCTAGCATGAGCATCCGGTGCAACAAAATTTTTTTGCACACTTTTGGTGCGCTTTCTAAAAGCCTTGCATCGAACGTGCGACGAGATTACCACTGACTCCAATCATGGTAATGACCACGCACTTGTTCCACGTCACCTAGCATGAGCATCCGGTGCAACAAATTTTTTTTGCACACTTCAGGAGCGCTTCCCGAAAGCCGTGCATCGAACGTGCGACGAGATTACCACTGACTCCAATTGTGGAAACGACCATGCACTAGTTCCACGTCACCTAACATGAGCATCCGGTGCAATAAAATTGTTTTGCACACTTCAGGTGCGCTTCCTGAAAGCTGTGCATCGAACGTGCGACGAGATTACCACTGACTCTAATCGTGGTAACGACCACGCACTTGTTCCATGTCACCAAACATGAGCATCTGGTGCAACAAAATTTTTGCACGCTTCTGGTGCGCTTCCCGTAAGCCGTGCATGGAACGTGCGACGAGATTACAGCCGACTCCAATCGTGGTAACAACCACGCACTAGTTCCACGTCACCTAACATTAGCATTTGGTGCAACAAAATTTTTTTGCACACTTCTGGTGCGCTTCTCGAAAGCCATTCATCGAACGTGCGACGAGATTACCACTGACTCCAATTGTGGTAACGACCAAGCACTTGTTCGATGTCACCTAACATGAGCATCCAGTGCAACAAAATTTTTTTGCACACTTCTGGTGCGCTACCCGAAAGCCGTGCATCGAACGTGCGACGAGATTACCACCGACTCCAATCGTGCTAACGACCACGCACTTGTTCGACGTCACCTAACATGAGCATCCGGTGCAATAAAATTTTTTTGCACACTTCTGATGCGCTTCCCGAAAGCTGTGCATCGAACGTGCGACGAGATTGTTACCGAGTCCAATCGTGGTAACGACCACGCACTGGTTCCACGTCACCTAACATGAGCCTCCGGTGTAATAAATTTTTTTTGCACACTTCTGGTGCGCTTCCCGAAAGCCGTGCATGGAACGTGCGACGAGATTACCGTCGTCTCCAATCGTGGTAACAACCACGCACTAGTTCCATGTCACCAAACATGAGCATCCGGTGCAACAAAATTTTTTTACGCACTTCTAGTGCGCTTCCCGAAAAGCCGTGCATCGAGCGCGGCGACGAGATTACCACCGACTCTAATCATGGTAACGACCACGCACTTGTTCGACATCACCTAACATGAGCATCCGGTGCAATAAAATTTTTTTGCACACTTCGGTGAGATAGCCATGCATCGAACATGCGACTATATTATCACCGACTCCAATTGTGATAACGACCACGCACTTGTTCGATGTCACCTAACATGAGCATCCAGTGCAACAAAATTTTTTTGCACACTTCTGGTGCGCTTCCCGAAAGCCGTGCATCGAACGTGCGACGAGATTACCACCGACTCCAATCGTGGTAACGACCACGCACTTGTTCGACGTCACCTAACATGAGCATCCGGTGCAACAAAATTTTTTTGCACACTTCTGGTGCGCTTCCCGAAAGCTGTGCATCGAACGTGCGACGAGATTGTTACCGAGTCCAATCGTGGTAAAAACCACGCACTGGTTCCACGTCACCTAACAAGAGCCTCCGGTGTAATAAATTTTTTTTGCACACTTTTGGTGCGCTTCCCGAAAGCCGTGCATGGAACGTGCGACGAGATTACCGTCGTCTCCAATCATGGTAACAACCACGCACTAGTTCCATGTCACCAAACATGAGCATCCGGTGCAACAAAATTTTTTTGCGCACTTCTAGTGCGCTTCCCGAAAGCCGTGCATCGAACGTGCGACGAGATTACCACTGACTCTAATCATGGTAACGACCACGCACTTGTTCGACGTCACCTAACATGAGCATCCGGTGCAATAAAATTTTTTGCACACTTCTGGTGAGATAGCCATGCATCGAACATGCGACTATATTACCACCGACTCCAATTGTGGTAACGGCCACGCACTTGTTCCACGTCACCTAACATGAGCATCCGGTGGAATAAAATTTTTTGCACACTTCGGTGCGCTTCCGAAAGCCATGCATCGAGCGTGCGGACGAGATTACCACCGACTCCAATCATGGTAACGACCACGCACTCGCTCCCCGTCACCTAACATGAGCATCCGGTGCAACAAAATTTTTTTGCACACTTCGTTGCGCTTCGAAAGCCATGCATGGAACGCGGCGGCGAGATTGCTATCGACTCAATCGTGGTAACGACCACGCACTAGTTCCACGTCACCTAACATGAGCATCCGGTCCAACAAAATTTTTTTGCACACTTCTGGTAAGCTTCCCGAAAGCCATGCAAGGAACGTGCGACGAGATTACCGCCGACTCCAATCGTGGTAACGATGACACACTAGTTCCAGTCACCTAACATGAGCATCTGGTGTAACAAAATTTTTTTGCACACTTCTGGTAAGCTTCCCGGAAGCCGTGCATCGAACGTGCGACGAGATTACCACTGACTCTAATTGTGGTAACGACCACGCACTTGTTCGACGTCACCTAACATGAGCATCCGGTGTAACAAAAATTTTTTGCGCACTCCTGGTGCGCTTCCCGAAAGCCGTGCATCCCGAAAGCCGTGCATCGAACGTGCGACGAGATTGCCACTGATTCCAATTGTGGTAACGACCACGCACTTGTTCGACGTCACCTAACATGAGCATCCGGTGTAACAAAATTTTTTTGCGCACTCCTGGTGCGCTTCCCGAAAGCCGTGCATCGACGTGCGACGAGATTGCCACTGACTCCAATCGTGGTAACGACCACGCACTTGTTCGACGTCACCTAACATGAGCATCTGGTGCAACAAAATTTTTTGCACACTTCGGTGCGCTTCGAAAGCCGTGCATCGAACGTGCGACTATATTACCACCGACTCCAATCGTGGTAACGACCACACACTTGTTCGACGTCACCTAACATGAGCTTACGGTGCTACAAAATTTTTTGCACACTTCTCGGTGCGCTTCCCGAAAGCCGTGCATCGAGCGTGCAATGAGATTACCACCGACTCAATCGTGGTAATGACCAAACACTTGTTCGACGTCACCTAACATGAGCATCCGGTGCAACAAAATTTTTTGCACACTTCGGGTGCGCTTCCCAAAAGCCGTGCATCGAACATGCGACGAGATTACCACTCGACTCCAATCGTGGTAATGACCACACACTTGTTCCACGTCACCTAACATGGGCATCCGGTGCAACAAAATTTTTGCACACTTCGGTGCGCTTCCCATAAGCCGTGCATCGAGCGTGCGACAAGATTACCATCGACTCAATCGCGGTAACGACCACGCACTTGTTCGCGTCACCTAACATGAGCATCCGGTGCAACAAAATTTTTTGCACACTTTTTTGGTGCGCTTTCACGAAAGCCGTGCATCGAACGATGCGACGACATTACCACCGACTCAATCGTGGTAACGACCACGCACTTGTTCGACGTCACCTAACATGAGCATCCGGTGCAACAAAATTTTTTTGCACACTTCTGGTGCGCTCCCCGAAAAGCCGTGCATTGAGCGTGCGACTATATTACCACCGACTCCAATCGTGGTAACGACCACACACTTGTTCGGCGTCACCTAACATGAGCTTACGGTGCTACAAAATTTTTTTGCACACTTCTGGTGCGCTTCCGAAAGCCGTGCATCGAACGTGCAATGAGATTACCACCGACTCCAATCGTGGTAATGACCAAACACTTGTTCGGCGTCACCTAACATGAGCATCCGGTGCAACAAAAATTTTTTGCACACTTCTGGTGCGCTTCCCAAAAGCCGTGCATCGAACATGCGACGAGATTACCATCGACTCCAATCGTGGTAATGACCACACACTTGTTCCACGTCACCTAACATGGGCATCGGTGCAACAAAATTTTTGCACACACAGTGCGCTTCCCATAAGCCGTGCATCGAACGTGCGACAAGATTACCACGACTCCAATCGCGGTAACGACCACGCACTTGTTCGCGTCACCTAACATGAGCATCCGGTGCAACAAAATTTTTTGCACGCCGGTGTGCTTCCCGAAAGCCGTGCATCGAGCGTGCGGCGACATTACCACCGACTCAATCGTGGTAACAACGACGCACTTGTTCCACGTCACCTAACATGAGCATCCGGTGGAATAAAATTTTTTTGCACACTTCCGGTGCGCTTCCCGAAAGCCATGCATCGAGCGTGCGGCGAGATTACCACCGACTCAATCGTGGTAACGACCACGCACTTGTTCCACGTCACCTAACATGAGCATCCGGTGGAATAAAATTTTTTGCACACTTCGGTGCGCTTCCCAAAAGCCATGCATCGAGCGTGCGGACGAGATTACCACCGACTCCAATTGTGGTAACGACCACGCACTTGTTCCACGTCACCTAACATGAGCATCGGTGCAACAAAATCTTTTTGCACACTTCTGGTGCGCTTTCCAAAGCCATGCATGGAACGTGCGACGAGATTGCTATCGACCCCAATCGTGGTAACGACCACGCACTTGTTCGACGTCACCTAGCATGAGCATCCGGTGCAACAGAATTTTTTTGCACACTTTTGGTGCGCTTCGCGAAAGCCGTGCATCGAACGTGCGACGACATTACCACCGACTCCAATCGTGGAAACGACCACGCACTTGTTCGACGTCACCTAACATGAGCATCTGGTGCAACAAAATTTTTTTGCACACTTCTGGTGCGCTTCCCGAAAGCCGTGCATTGAACGTGCGACTATATTACCACCGACTCCAATCGTGGTAACGACCACACACTTGTTCGACGTCACCTAACATGAGCTTCTGGTGCTACAAAATTTTTTTGCACACTTCTGGTCCCTTTCCGAAAGCCGTGCATCGAACGTGCAATGAGATTACCACTGACTCCAATCGTGGTAATGACCAAACACTTGTTCGACGTCACCTAACATGAGCATCCGGTGCAACAAAATTTTTTTGCACACTTCTGGTGCGCTTCCCAAAAGCCGTGCATCGAACATGCGACGAGATTACCACTGACTCCAATCGTGGTAATGACCACACACTTGTTCCACGTCACCTAACATGGGCATCCGGTGCAACAAAATTTTTGCACACTTCGGTGCGCTTCCCATAAGCCGTGCATCGAACGTGCGACAAGATTACCACTGACTCCAATCGCGGTAACGACCACGCACTTGTTCCGCGTCACCTAACATGAGCATCCGGTGCAACAAAATTTTTTTGCACACTTTCGGTGTGCTTCCGAAAAGCCGTGCATCGAGCGTGCGGCGAGATTACCACCGACTCAATCGTGGTAACAACGACGCACTTGTTCCACGTCACCTAACATGAGCATCCGGTGGAATAAAATTTTTTGCACACTTAAGTGCGCTTCCGAAAAGCCATGCATCGAGCGTGCGGCGAGATTACCACCGACTCCAATCGTGGTAACGACCAAGCACTTGTTCCACGTCACCTAACACGAGCATCCGGTGGAATAAAATTTTTTTTGCACACTTCGGTGCGCTTCCGAAAGCCATGCATCGAGCGTGCGACGAGATTACCACCGACTCAATTGTGGTAACGACCACGCACTTGTTCCACGCCACCTAACATGAGCATCCGGTGCAACAAAATCTTTTTGCACACTTCTCGGTGCTCTTCGAAAAGCCATGCATGGAACGTGCGGCGAGATTGCTATCGACTCCAATCGTGGTAACGACCACGCACCAGTTCCACGTCACCTAACATGAGCATCCGGTGCAACAAAATTTTTTGCACACTTCGGGCGCTTCCGAAAGCCATGCATGGAACGTGCGACGAGATTACCGTCGACTCTAATCGTGGTAACGACCATACACTAGTTCCACGTCACCTAACATGAGCATCCGGTGCAACAAAATTTTTTTGCACACTTCTGGTGCGCTTCCCAAAAGCCGTGCATCGAACATGCGACGAGATTACCACTGACTCAATCGTGGTAATGACCACACACTTGTTCCACGTCACCTAACATGGGCATCCGGTGCAACAAAATTTTTGCACACTTCAGTGCGCTTCCCATAAGCCGTGCATCGAACGCGTGCGACAAGATTACCACCGACTCAATCGCGGTAACGACCACGCACTTGTTCCGCGTCACCTAACATGAGCATCCGGTGCAACAAAATTTTTTGCACACACGGTGTGCTTCCCCGAAAGCCGTGCATCGAGCGTGCGACGAGATTACCACCGACTCAATCGTGGTAACAACGACGCACTTGTTCCACGTCACCTAACATGAGCATCCGGTGGAATAAAATTTTTTTGCACACTTACGGTGCGCTTCCGAAAGCCATGCATCGAGCGTGCGACGAGATTACCACCGACTCCAATCGTGGTAACGACCAAGCACTTGTTCCACGTCACCTAACACGAGCATCCGGTGGAATAAAATTTTTTGCACTTACAGTGCGCTTCCCGAAAAGCCATGCATCGAGCGTGCGGCGAGATTACCACCGACTCAATTGTGGTAACGACCACGCACTTGTTCCACGTCACCTAACATGAGCATCCGGTGCAACAAAATCTTTTTGCACACTTCGGTGCGCTTCGAAAAGCCATGCATGGAACGTGCGGCGAGATTGCTATCGACTCCAATCGTGGTAACGACCACGCACCAGTTCCACGTCACCTAACATGAGCATCCGGTGCAACAAAATTTTTTTGCACACTTGGGCGCTTCGAAAGCCATGCATGGGCGTGCGACGAGATTACCGTCGACTCTAATCGTGGTAACGACCATACACTAGTTCCACGTCACCTAACATGAGCATCCGGTGCAACAAAATTTTTTTGCACACTTCTGGTGCGCTTCCCAAAAGCCGTGCATCGAACATGCGACGAGATTACCACTGACTCCAATCGTGGTAATGACCACACACTTGTTCCACGTCACCTAACATGGGCATCCGGTGCAACAAAATTTTTTGCACACTTCTGGTGCGCTTCCCATAAGCCGTGCATCGAACGTGCGACAAGATTACCACTGACTCCAATCGCGGTAACGACCACGCACTTGTTCCGCGTCACCTAACATGAGCATCCGGTGCAACAAAAATTTTTTGCACACTTCGGTGTGCTTCCCGAAAGCCGTGCATCGAGCGTGCGACGAGATTACCACCGACTCCAATCGTGGTAACAACGACGCACTTGTTCCACGTCACCTAACATGAGCATCCGATTGGAATAAAATTTTTTTGCACACTAAGTGCGCTTCCCGAATGCCATGCATCGAGCGTGCGACGAGATTACCACCGACTCAATCGTGGTAACGACCAAGCACTTGTTCCACGTCACCTAACACGAGCATCCGGTGGAATAAAATTTTTTGCACACTTCGGTGCGCTTCCCGAAAGCCATGCATCGAGCGTGCGGCGAGATTACCACCGACTCAATTGTGGTAACGACCACGCACTTGTTCCACGTCACCTAACATGAGCATCCGGTGCAACAAAATCTTTTTGCACACTTCTGGTGCGCTTCCCGAAAGCCATGCATGGAACGTGCGACGAGATTACCACTGACTCTAATCATGGTAACGACCACGCACTTGTTCGACGTCACCTAACATGAGCATCCGGTGCAATAAAATTTTTTGCACACTTCTGGTGAGATAGCCATGCATCGAACATGCGACTATATTACCACCGACTCCAATTGTGGTAACGGCCACGCACTTGTTCCACGTCACCTAACATGAGCATCCGGTGGAATAAAATTTTTTTGCACACTTCTGGTGCGCTTCCCGAAAGCCATGCATCGAACGTGCGACGAGATTACCACCGACTCCAATCATGGTGACGACCACGCACTCGTTCCACGTCACCTAACATGAGCATCCGGTGCAACAAAATTTTTTTGCACACTTCTGTTGCGCTTCCCGAAAGCCATGCATGGAACGTGCGGCGAGATTGCTATCGACTCCAATCGTGGTAACGACCACGCTCTAGTTCCACGTCACCTAACATGAGCATCCGGTCCAACAAAATTTTTTTGCACACTTCTGGTAAGCTTCCCGAAAGCCATGCAAGGAACGTGCGACGAGATTACCGCCCGACTCAATCGTGGGTAACGATGACACACTAGTTCCAGTCACCTAACATGAGCATCTGGTGTAACAAAATTTTTTTGCACACTTCTGGTAAGCTTCCCGGAAGCCGTGCATCGAACGTGCGACGAGATTACCACTGACTCTAATTGTGGTAACGACTACGCACTTGTTCGACGTCACCTAACATGAGCATCCGTGTAACAAAAATTTTTGCGCACTCTGGTGCGCTTCGAAAGCCGTGCATCCCGAAAGCCGTGCATCGAAGCGTGCGACGAGATTGCCACCGATTCCAATTGTGGTAACGACCACGCACTTGTTCGACGTCACCTAACATGAGCATCCGGTGTAACAAAATTTTTTTGCGCACTCCTGGTGCGCTTCCCGAAAGCCGTGCATCGACGTGCGACGAGATTGCCACTGACTCCAATCGTGGTAACGACCACGCACTTGTTCGACGTCACCTAACATGAGCATCTGGTGCAACAAAATTTTTTTGCACACTTCCGGTGCGCTTCCCGAAAGCCGTGCATCGAACGTGCGACTATATTACCACCGACTCAATCGTGGTAACGACCACACACTTGTTCGACGTCACCTAACATGAGCTTACGGTGCTACAAAATTTTTTGCACACTGCAGTGCGCTTCCCGAAAGCCGTGCATCGAACGTGCAATGAGATTACCACTGACTCCAATCGTGGTAATGACCAAACACTTGTTCGACGTCACCTAACATGAGCATCCGGTGCAACAAAATTTTTTTGCACACTTCTGGTGCGCTTCCCAAAAGCCGTGCATCGAACATGCGACGAGATTACCACTGACTCCAATCGTGGTAATGACCACACACTTGTTCCACGTCACCTAACATGGGCATCCGGTGCAACAAAATTTTTTGCACACTTCTGGTGCGCTTCCCATAAGCCGTGCATCGAGCGTGCGACAAGATTACCCACCGACTCCAATCGCGGTAACGACCACGCACTTGTTCGCGTCACCTAACATGAGCATCCGGTGCAACAAAATTTTTTTTTGCACACTTTTGGTGCGCTTTCATGAAAGCCGTGCATCGAGCGTGCGGCGACATTACCACCGACTCAATCGTGGTAACGACCACGCACTTGTTCGACGTCACCTAACATGAGCATCTGGTGCAACAAAATTTTTTTGCACACCGGTGCGCTTCCCGAAAGCCGTGCATTGAAGCGTGCGACTATATTACCACCGACTCAATCGTGGTAACGACCACACTTGTTCGGCGTCACCTAACATGAGCTTCGGTGCTACAAAATTTTTTGCACACTTCTGGTGCGCTTCCGAAAAGCCGTGCATCGAACGTGCGACAAGATTACCACTGACTCAATCGCGGTAACGACCACGCACTTGTTCGCGTCACCTAACATGAGCATCGGTGCAACAAAATTTTTTTTTGCACACTTCTGGTGTGCTTCCCGAAAGCTGTGCATCGAACGTGCGACGACATTACCACCGACTCAATCGTGGTAACAACGACGCACTTGTTCCGTCACCTAACATGAGCATCCGGTGGAATAAAATTTTTGCACACTTCTGGTGCGCTTCGAAAAGCCATGCATCGAGCGTGCGGCGAGATTACCACCGACTCAATCGTGGTAACGACCACGCACTTGTTCCACGTCACCTAACATGAGCATCCGGTGGAATAAAATTTTTTGCACACTTTCGGTGCGCTTCGAAAGCCATGCATCGAGCGTGCGACGAGATTACCACCGACTCCAATTGTGGTAACGACCACGCACTTGTTCCACGTCACCTAACATGAGCATCCGGTGCAACAAAATCTTTTTTGCACACTTCTGGTGCGCTTCCCGAAAAGCCATGCATGGAACGATGCGACGAGATTGCTATCGACCCCAATCGTGGTAACGACCACGCACTTGTTCGACGTCACCTAGCATGAGCATCCGGTGCAACAGAATTTTTTGCACACTTTTGGTGCGCCACAAAGCCGTGCATCGAACGTGCGGCGACATTACCACCGACTCCAATCGTGGAAACGACCACGCACTTGTTCGGCGTCACCTAACATGAGCATCTGGTGCAACAAAATTTTTTGCACACTTGCGGTGCGCTTCCCAAAAGCCGTGCATTGAGCGTGCGACTATATTACCACCGACTCCAATCGTGGTAACGACCACACACTTGTTCGACGTCACCTAACATGAGCTTACGGTGCTACAAAATTTTTTTGCACACTTCTGGTGCGCTTCCAAAAGCCGCATCGAACGTGCAATGAGATTACCACGACTCAATCGTGGTAATGACCAAACACTTGTTCGACGTCACCTAACATGAGCATCCGTGCAACAAAATTTTTTGCACACTTCGGTGCGCTTCCCAAAAGCCGTGCATCGAACATGCGACGAGATTACCAGCGACTCAATCGTGGTAATGACCACACACTTGTTCCACGTCACCTAACATGGGCATCCGGTGCAACAAAATTTTTTGCACACTTCTGTGCGCTTCCCATAAGCCGTGCATCGAGCGTGCGACAAGATTACCTTGACTCAATCGCGGTAACGACCACGCGCTTGTTCCGCGTCACCTAACATGAGCATCGGTGCAACAAAATTTTTTGCACACTTCTGGTGTGCTTCCCGAAAGCCGTGCATCGAACGTGCGGCGAGATTACCACCGACTCAATCGTGGTAACAACGACGCTTGTTCCACGTCACCTAACATGAGCATCCGGTGGAATAAAAATTTTTTGCACACTTCTGGTGCGCTTCCCGAAAAGCCATGCATCGAGCGTGCGACGAGATTACCACCGACTCAATCGTGGTAACGACCAAGCACTTGTTCCACGCCACCTAACACGAGCATCCGGTGGAATAAAATTTTTTTTGCACACCAGTGCGCTTCCTGAAAGCCATGCATCGAGCGTGCGAAGATTACCACCGACCTCAATTGTGGTAACGACCACGCACTTGTTCCACGCCACCTAACATGAGCATCGGTGCAACAAAATCTTTTTGCACACTTCTGGTGCGCTTCGAAAGCCATGCATGGAGCGTGCGACGAGATTGCTATCGACTCCAATCGTGGTAACGACCACGCACCAGTTCCACGTCACCTAACATGAGCATCCGGTGCAACAAAAATTTTTTGCACACTTCGGGGGCGCTTCGAAAGCCATGCATGGAACGTGCGGCGAGATTACCGTCGACTCTAATCGTGGTAACGACCATACACTAGTTCCACGTCACCTAACATGAGCATCCGGTGCAACAAAATTTTTTGCACACTTCTGGTGCGCTTCCCCAAAAGCCGTGCATCGAACATGCGACGAGATTACCACTGACTCCAATCGTGGTAATGACCACACACTTGTTCCACGTCACCTAACATGGGCATCGGTGCAACAAAATTTTTTGCACACTTACGGTGCGCTTCCCATAAGCCGTGCATCGAGCGTGCGACAAGATTACCACTGACTCCAATCGCGGTAACGACCACGCACTTGTTCGCGTCACCTAACATGAGCATCGGTGCAACAAAATTTTTTTTGCACACGCCGGTGTGCTTCGAAAGCCGTGCATCGAGCGTGCGGCGAGATTACCACCGACTCCAATTGTGGTAACGACCACGCACTTGTTCCACGTCACCTAACATGAGCATCCGGTGCAACAAAATCTTTTTGCACACTTCTGGTGCGCTTCCGAAAGCCATGCATGGAACGTGCGGCGAGATTGCTATCGACTCAATCGTGGTGGTAGCGACCACGCACCAGTTCCACGTCACCTAACATGAGCATCCGGTGCAACAAAATTTTTTTGCACACGCCACGGGGCGCTTCCCGAAAGCCATGCATGGAGCGTGCGACGAGATTACCGTCGACTCTAATCGTGGTAACGACCATACACTAGTTCCACGTCACCTAACATGAGCATCCGGTGTAACAAAATTTTTTTGCACACTTCGGTAAGCTTCCCAAAAAGCCGTGCATCGAGCGTGCGGCGAGATTGCCACTGATTCCAATTGTGGTAACGACCACGCACTTGTTCGGCGTCACCTAACATGATCATCGATTGTAACAAAATTTTTTGCACACTCACAGTGCGCTTCCCGAAGCCATGCGTCGGCGTGCATGAGATTGCCACCGACTCCAATCGTGGTAACGACCACGCACTTGTTCGACGTCACCTAACATGAGCATCCGGTGCAACAAAATTTTTTGCACACTTTTGGTGCGCTTCTCCAAAGCCGTGCATCGAACGTGCGGCGAGATTACCACCGACTCCAATCGTGGTAACGACCACGCACTTGTTCGACGTCACCTAACATGAGCATCTGGTGCAACAAAATTTTTTTGCACACTTCTGGTGCGCTTCCCAAAAGCCGTGCATCGAACATGCGACGAGATTACCACCGACTCCAATCGTGGTAATGACCACACACTTGTTCCACGTCACCTAACATGAGCATCGGTGCAACAAAAATTTTTGCACACTTAAGTGCGCTTCCCATAAGCCGTGCATCGAGCGTGCGACAAGATTACCCATCGACTCCAATCGTGGTAATGACCACACACTTGTTCGACGTCACCTAACATGAGCATCTGGTGCAACAAAATTTTTTTGCACACTTCTGGTGCGCTTCCCAAAAGCCGTGCATCGAACATGCGACGAGATTACCATCGACTCCAATCGTGGTAATGACCACACACTTGTTCCACGTCACCTAACATGAGCATCCGGTGCAAAAAAAATTTTTGCACACTTCTGGTGCGCTTCCATAAGCCGTGCATCGAGCGTGCGACAAGATTACCACCGACTCAATCACTCAGAACGACCACACACTTGTTCCACGTCACCTAACATGAGCATCCGGTGCAACAAAATTTTTTGCACACTTCTGGTGCGCTTCCCAAAAGCCGTGCATCGAACATGCGAAGAGATTACCCACTCCAATCGTGGTAATGACCACACACTTGTTCCACGTCACCTAACATGGGCATCCGGTGCAACAAAAATTTTTTGCACGCTTCCGGTGCGCTTCCTATAAGCCGTGCATCGAACGTGCGACAAGATTACCATTGACTCCAATCGCGGTAACGACCACGCACTTGTTCCAAGGTCACCTAAACATGAGCATCCGGTGCAACAAAAATTTTTTGCACACACGGTGTGCTTCCCGAAAGCCGTCGTCGAGCGTGCGACGAGATTACCACCGACTCCAATCGTGGTAACAACGACGCACTTGTTCCACGTCACCTAACATGAGCATCCGGTGGAATAAAATTTTTTGCACACTTCGGTGCGCGCTTCGAAAAGCCATGCATCGAACATGCGACGAGATTACCACCGACTCAATGCGTGGTAACGACCACGCACTTGTTCCACGTCACCTAACATGAGCATCCGATTGGAATAAAAATTTTTTGCACACTTAAGTGCGCTTTCGAAAGCCATGCATCGAGCGTGCGGCGAGATTACCACCGCTCAATTGTGGTAATGACCACGCGCCGGTTCCACGTCACCTAACATGAGCATCCGGTGCAACAAAATCTTTTTGCACACCAGTGCGCTTCCGAAAAGCCATGCATAGGCGTGCGGCGAGATTGCTATCGACTCCAATCGTGGTAACGACCACGCACTAGTTCCACGTCACCTAACATGAGCATCCGGTGCAACAAAATTTTTTGCACACTTCGTAGTGCGCTTCCGAAAGCCATGGATGGGCGATGCGACGAGATTACCGTCGACTCTAATCGTGGTAACGACCATACACTAGTTCCACGTCACCTAACATGAGCATGCGGTGTAACAAAATTTTTTGCACACTTCGGTAAGCTTCCTGAAAGCCGTTGCATCGAACGAGGCGACGAGATTGCGATTCCAATTGTGGTAACGACCACGCACTTGTTCGGCGTCACCTAACATGATCGTCCGGTGTAACAAAATTTTTTGCACACTCTCCCGGTGCGCTTCCGAAAAGCCATGCATCGGCGTGCGACGAGATTGCCACTGACTCAATCGTGGTAATGACCACACACTTGTTCGACGTCACCTAACATGAGCATCCGGTGCAACAAAAATTTTTTGCACACTTTGGTGCGCTTCTCGAAAGCCATGCATCGAGCGTGCGGCGAGATTACCACCGACTCCAATCGTGGTAACGACCACGCACTTGTTCGACGTCACCTAACATGAGCATCTGGTGCAACAAAATTTTTTGCACACTTGGGCGCTCTCGAAAGCCATGCATCGAACGTGCGACTATATTACCACCGACTCCAATCGTGGTAACGGCCACACACTCGCTCGACGTCACCTAACATGAGCTTACGGTGCTACAAATTTTTTTTGCACACTGTGCGCTTTCCGAAAGCCGTGCATCGAACATGCAATGAGATTACCACCGACTCAATCATGGTAATGACCACACACTTGTTCGACGTCACCTAACATGAGCATCCGGTGCAACAAAATTTTTTGCACACTTCCGTGCGCTTCCCAAAAGCCGTGGATCGAACATGCGACGAGATTACCATCGACTCCAATCGTGGTAATGACCACACACTTGTTCCACGTCACCTAACATGGGCATCCGGTGCAACAAAATTTTTTGCACACTTACGGTGCGCTTCCTATAAGCCCGTGCATCGAGCGTGCGACAAGATTACCAAGTGACTCCAGTCGCGGTAGCGACCACGCACTTGTTCAGCGTCACCTAACATGAGCATCCGGTGCAACAAAAATTTTTTGCACACTTCTGGTGTGCTTCCCGAAAAGCCGTGCATCGAGCGTGCGGCGAGATTACCACCGACTCCAATCGTGGTAACAACGACGCACTTGTTCCACGTCACCTAACATGAGCATCCGGTGGAATAAAATTTTTTGCACACTTCTGGTGCGCTTCGAAAGCCATGCATCGAGCGTGCGATACAGATTACCACCGGCTCAATCGTGGTAACGACCACGCACTTGTTCCACGTCACCTAACATGAGCATCCGTGGAATAAAAATTTTTTGCACACGCCTCGGTGCGCTTCGAAAAGCCATGCATCGAACGTGCGGCGAGATTACCACCGACTCAATTGTGGTAGCGACCACGCACTTGTTCCGTCATCTAACATGAGCATCGGTGCAACAAAAATTTTTTGCACACTTAAGTCGCTTCCGAAAGCCATGCATGGGCGTGCGGCGAGATTGCTATCGACCCAATCGTGGTAACGACCACGCACTAGTTCCACGTCACCTAACATGAGCATCCGGTGCAACAAAATTTTTGCACCGCCATTCGCGCTTCCGAAAAGCCATGCATGGAACGTGCGGCAGATTACCGTCGACTCTAATCGTGGTAACGACCATACACTAGTTCCACGTCACCTAACATGAGCATCCGGTGTAACAAAATTTTTTGCACACTTCTGGTAAGCTTCCAAAAGCCGTGCATCGAGCGTGCGACCAGATTGCCACCGATTCCAATTGTGGTAACGACCACGCACTTGTTCGACGTCACCTAACATGATCATCCGTAACAAAAATTTTTTGCACACTCCTGGTGCGCTTCCGAAAGCCATGCATCGGCGTATGCGACGAGATTGCCACGACTCAATCATGGTAATGACCACGCACTTTTTCGGCGGGCGAGATTACCACCGACTCAAT
>JADLZL010001114.1:0-114779 GCA_015844335.1 Chrysopogon serrulatus
TGTGAGTAACGGTTGGGTGTTCTTGGGGACGCCTATATAAGTGGTTTGGCCGGCTTGGGGGAGACTCTATTGGCACTTTAACACTCTTGACATCCCCTAGAGCTAAGAAAACAAACTCCCTCACTTTACATGCCTCTTGATTGGTCTAGAGAGTGATTGGGAGAGCTTCTAGTGCATTTGCCTTGTGATTGAGCATCTAGTGGCACTAGTGAGCGTTCTTGCTGCGATTGAGTTTATTACTCTTGGTGATTGCCGTCACCTAGACGGTTGGAGCAGCAAGCCGGAGTTGAGAGGTTGAAGATTGTTCTTGGCCACTCCGGAGGTGATTGTGAGGGGTGTCGATCCCACCCCGCGGGAGTTTGCGAAAGGAATCCTTAGTGAAATCTCGTGTCATTGAGTTACCCTCACTTTGTGTGAGTTCTTGTGGCGCTCGGTGAGGGCTTGGCTTATGCCAATTAGCCACCGAACTACTGAGTGTGTGGTCGACACAACAGAGAGTAGCGTGCCGGCAAGCACGTAAACCTCGGGATAAAAATCTTGTGTCCCTTGGTGTTCTTATGTGGTTTGATCCTTCGAGATCAACTTGGGTTTCTATATTGGATCATCTCTTCGAGTTTCATTGTATTGACAAGACGGCGATTGGTCATCATCCCGAAGGCACGGTTTGCACCCCCTCAGTTCTTCCCTTGCGATTTTATTTGTGCAAAGTAGCATACTAGGGTGTGTAGAATAGTTTGGTTGCTAAGGACGTTATTCTTAGTGTGCCTAGTGTATTAGGATTGCTAGAATTGGATAGGTTGGCTTGCAACGCCCTCTAGGCTAGCGCAACACTTGCTTCGCCATTTAGTGTACTAACCGGTTTGTTTAGTGCTTTGCAAGAAATTTTTATAGGCTATTCACCCCCTTTAGCCATTTAGGACCTTTCACGCGGGCAACAGGATGCTTGCTCGGACGAACGAACCCATTTGACTGTTCTATGGGAATAAGCTACGCTACATTGTGTTTGGTTTTCTTGTCTACCCACCTAGCCTCATCTAACTCAACAAGCTAATCTTATTAGGAATGGAGAATAGTTCTAGCTCATCCTTGAAAGCAATATAATTTTTTAGCAGCATAAAATCGAAAGAGTAGATAGACAAATCAAGCATGGCAAGACATCCTCCTTCATTCTGAAATAAGTGTCACTATAGGATGCATAAAGTTTGATTAGTTTTAGCAATATTTATAGCTCCAAATAAATTTTTAAAAATATATTCTTTGATTCATCTAATGATACTAATTATGTACCACAAATATTATGAATATTTTTTAATATATACTCAAAAGTAAGAATGATATTTATTTCGGGACAGAGGGTATATTCTAAAGATCTCAGGTGATAGAACTAAATATATGTCCTCCTTTGCCATCCTAGTTCGACAAGACACAATAGTGCTTATTGCTCAGTAAGAGAACCAAATAGGTCATGTTGCTACCTCAAGTGTGATGTGCGTGGAACAAGTACAACAACTCCCTCTAATAACAATATTTGGAGTTATGCTGCAATTTTGAATTTGTAATTTGTATATATATATATATCACATTTGTAACAGTAGATTTCAAGCGGCTGTCCGATATTTTTATATCGTATTAGTAATATATCATTATAATTATATTAATATAAGTATGAAAGTCAAAACCAAGTAAAGTTTATCATTATAATTATATTAATATAAGTATGAAAGTCAAAAACAAGTAAAGTTTAGTCAAAAACAAGTGAAGTTTATCATCTACTGTATGTCATACATCTAATCATGTATGGATATGATAGGTGCCATATAAGTTTTTGAAATTGACTAAAAATTTAAGTTTTAGGTGCTAAATATGTTAGCAACTGAACATTGATACTTGGTTGCATGGGACGTCTCTTATGTTTCGGGTCTGAATCTCGATAGACACCCACGAATGTATGATTTAGCATTTGCATCTGATCCTCGTTCGTTTCAGGCTCTGATCTAACGAGACCTGCGAGTGCAATTTGGCACCCACGGTTCTAGCATCTTCCATATGCCTACTAATGCCAAGGACAAGTCTTGAGCGGAGGTCCTACGGTGACGGGCAACAGTATCGTATCGATTTTTTGAAGGCTAGGTAGTTGATAACCTCACACCAGATTTTGTGATGCAGAGGACATCAAGCTCCACACATATGTGAGACAGAAACATGATAAAGATGAGCATATGGATGATCCTAAAGCAATTTCAACTTAACTTATTGGACCCAAAAAGAAAACTGTGGTATAAATACTGAAATATATTAGCACAACGTGTCACACCATATGGAGTTTTTTTTTTTTAAAAAACTTCAAAAAGGACACAAGGCATAGGCCAGCTTTTACCGGAAACTCAGTTACAGAGAAATGGAGAAATTGGACCCAACTTTCACAGAAATGATGAAGGACTTAACATCTCCCAAATATTATAGTATTTCGGAATATGAAAGTCATACGCTTGTGGCATGCATGTTCTGGACATATTATTTTTTTTCACGCATACTAAGACTAGCATTCTAGTGCTAACTTAACTGATAATAACAGCAGAAGCAAACCTCAGTATAACTTCATCAGATAATGAGAATAACGACATTTCTAATGTGGCGAATAAAGCAACTATACAAATACATCTGTGTTCTTTTGATGGTAACTACAGATGAGAACTGAGAAGCCTGAATACTGTATAGTGTTGACTGTTGAGTGTTGATTCTCAGTAGCGACCTTTGCATTCTCAGCTTCATTTCGGTCTTTTTAGAAGTAGAAGAGATACATGGGATTCCATAGTTAGATGAAATGACACTCTCGAGCCTTCAATGATAGTTCAATATGTTTCATAGAGATACATGGGATTCCATAGTTGGATGAAATGACACTCGAGGCTTCAACGATAGTTCAATATGTTTCATGGTCTTGCAGTTTTGGAAACAGTGTACATCCAGTTTCATTATAATAAAACACATCTCCTATATAATGAGATTCAGGTTTCCAGAAAACCTCAATTGGAGGCAGATTCAACAAAACTATTTGAAGTTGTAAATATTGACACACCATTTTGTAAACTTGGTCAAAGTTAAAGAAGTTTAACTTAAAACAAAATGGAAGAAGATATATTTTAAAATGAAACGGTGCCTTCCTGTCCTATTTTGACATCTAAAATGCGCTATTTCAAATTTACAACCTTCTATTCAAATTTTTACATAGCACCAATGTGAGTTGTCAGTGCCTTGCGCTTGGCTTACATAAATAGACAAGCACTGTCCACCTTAAGATTCAGTTATGCAGTAGTAACAAGAATCAAGAATTTCTTGATTGTCAGCTAGATGAATAAAATACGTGATGGGAGCCCATAGTGTTCAAGAGCAGATTTAATACCAGGCTTGCTAAGGAAAACACAAACCTTATGCCATAAATTATAGCTCAAGTTCATCAGCCCCCAACTAGAAAGATAGAATTGTTTGTGATCACTCTCCTTCAAACTATCAGCAGTTAGCATCAAATAGTGAACCAATTACACAGGTTGGAGCTAGAGTGCTAGACCACAAAAAAGTTTCTACAATCTGCAATTACCCATGACAACAGAAGTTCATAATTAGTAAAACTTCCGACGGTACAACACAGGGTTAATATGCAGAGATTCCTTCTACGGTTGCCCAAGCCCATGAGTATTATTAGTAGAATGGTCCCTGAATCTGGAAGCCCTCAGAGGTCAGAAGATTCTTCTGACAGTAGTTTCAGCCACCTTACAGAAAATTCTGTGGTGAAAATTTTCATTCTTCTGCCATTGCATCTCTACCACGAGTTACGACACCGATCGATTCCCATTCCAATGCGCAAACAACATCCTGCACAAATCCATAACAGTATTAACATAACATATTAACATTATCTATAAATAACAAAAACTGTTCACTTGACCAGGTGACTTACAGAGGGGTTCTGAGGATCTATGTCAAAGGAGTTGATAGCACAGGATTCAACAAGCAATTCAAGGGGTCTCTCATCTGCTAATGGAAAAAAAAGCCACTTTAAGCATAGATGAGTAAACACTACACATCGACAATCCAATGCTACAAGTACATCTCACTTGCCTTGTTCGACAAGCGCAAGGATCCCATCCTCTGAACACATCATCAGCGGCAATATTCTTGCGGATGCGAGGCGAGATGATATCAGAAGATTGAGTGTAAGTGTCGAAAAAGAACCTCCCACACTTCACTTTCACACACAGGCTCAGCTGTTCCATTAAGGCCTACACCAGAGAGTGGTATTGGCTGCTGTGGCCACCGCAGATCCCAGGCAAATATGGTCCCTGATGAGCCTCCCACCTGCAACTAAAACTGGCGGTCCTAGCACCAACGAGTAAATTTGTGGTGCGTGTTCCCAACCCCGGAAGGTGTGCAGGAAGAACACAAGGGAGGCTTGTATTATCTTGCACCTAAGTGCTTGTAGGTAGGGTGTACAAGCAAGTGGAGAGAGGGAGCTGGTCCCAAGTCTCGTGAGTGTTTGAGGCAAGTGCCAATATCGTGCTCGTGTACAAGTGCTCAAAGTTGCTTGAGTGTGTCTGCCCAACAAGGGGCCCGGTCCTCCCCTTTTATAGCCGCAAGGGGAGGGTAGGGTTTACAAAGAGTGACCGTGTACATGGAAAAGGCCATGTGTGCCTCTCCTCCCTAATCTGAGGCCTAGGAGCCCGCCGCCTTTCTTATGCCGAGGTCCCGGAGTGGGCGCCGGCACTGTAGAGCCTGGTCGCTGCCGTGAGTAGTCACGTCCCCTTATCCTGACGACGGAGAGGACGGCTGTCCCTGTAGAAGTTGATGGAGAGGCCAGGGGAGGCGTATCTGACCCCCGTAGCGTGCTGTAGCTTTGACTTACTCCGGTTTCGAGGCTCGGAGGGCCTCGGAGCCTCTTGCCCATCTGTGGGGACGGTTGTCACAGAGAGAGCCGTCATCGGGCAATCGCTGCCCACCGGGCTCAGAAAACCCGGGAGGGACTGTTGTTTGACCAGCGTCCCAGCCGACCTGACTCCCGTACGGAGGATGACACTGGATGACGGCCCCTGGCGTGGCGGCCACCGCCTTGAAGCTTCGGCGACTTGACCTGGCAGTAGGGTTAGGCTACACAGTGCCCCACAGTGGCAGGCCTGGCCTCCACTGTGGAGGATAACGTAATCATGGCCTTGGTGAGGGTTGTGACAGGGACGGCTCTTATCCCCCCAAGGGATAACGTCGATCGGCGGGCGTGGGGGAAGGCGGCAGGATATACGTCAAGTCAGAGGCCGGGTTTGACCAGGAAGTGCGGCGCGCCCGTCCGAGGCCTAGGCACGGGGGCTCTGGCCGGGACGGAAAGTGGGCGCTCGTCCGAGGCGTCTGCGTAGAGGGCTCGGGCGAGACGGGCGTTAAGCGCCGGCCCGAGGCCTCGGCGGGGAGGCTCGGGCGAGGCGGGGAAGTTAGCGCCCGTCCGAGGCCTCGGCGGGGAGGGCTCGGCCGAGGCGGGCGTTAGCGCCCGTCGAGGCCCCGGCGGGGGAGGCTCGGGCCGGGATGGTGAGCAAGTGTCTTGGGCCTTACCAGGCCGCGTTTTGCTACTGTGTGGCCTGGTTTTACGTTCGTTGGGCCTAATTGTTTGGAAGGCCCTTATTTTGGTACCCGACAGCAGCCCCCGAACCTTCGAAGGAGTAAGTACACTCGTTCGGAGGTTGTGACCTTAAGCTAGGTTTCTGTCAGGCATGTCGTTAGGCGTTTTGGGCTTTCCTACGTTGGGTGCACGCAAGCGCACCCGGCGGGTGTAGCCCCCGAGGCCTCGGAGGAGTGTGAGCGATCCTCCGAGGGCTTGTACGTGTTTGGTGAGGGTGCTTGCTTGTCTCGGAGGCTAAGTTCTCCGGCGGGGGGGCGCGAGCGCACCCGCCGGGTGTAGCCCCCGAGGCCTCGGAGGAGTGTGTGTACTTCTCCGAGGGTTTGCGCGTGTCTTGGTTGGAGTGTTTCTACCGTTTGCCGAGCCCCCGGGCCCGTCGGCTCGGCCGGGAGCTTGGTGAGTTAGGTGACGTTTCCCAACCTCAGCCTCCGTGCCGGGGAAGCCCCGAGCCCCGTTCTGGTGTGGGGCGGCCGAGCGGTACTTGGTCGCCGGTTTGTCCGCATCTCTACGCATCCCTTCCGCAGGGAGGAGGGTGGATTTCACCACGCCGTCGACAAGTGTCGAACATGGCTAGATCCGGTGAGCTGTTAACGGGTCAGTCCAAGTGGAATGCCTGTGCCCCGTTCGCTAGGGGTTGGCTGGGCCCGGAGGCGCATTCATTAGAGCCTGCAAGGTGTGTCTAAGGCGAGGCCCGGGTCCCGTCCGCTAGGTCCCGAGGGCTCGGTGCACTCCCACGCGGGATCCCCCTAACTCGGATTTGCCTCTGGCCTCGGACCTGGCCAGGGGACGGTCCCGCTGCGCAGGGGCTAGGGCGTATGAGACCGTCCAAGCCATCCCTCGACTGGGTGGCCTGAGAGGCCGAACCCACCGGTGGGCCAGCCTCCGAACCTCGGGGACCGTAAACGGGCCGTCGCCCAGGCTCCTTCACGGGGAAGGAAGCCTATGGTTCATCCCGACACGGGGCGTGGGTGCGCCTTTTGAGGCGCCCTTCTCGGAGGCGTCTAGCGTCGTAACGCCGCTGTTGCGGGAGAAGTGGTGGGCCCCCACGCCCAAGACGGTTGGTGCGCCAAGGCGTGTGCCCTGCGGGTCCCACGCGGGACGTGGCGATGGCGTGTCTTCGGCGCGGTCGCCACCGGCCACGCGGCGTCGGGGGGCCCCGGGCTCCGTGAGCCGGGATCCCGTGTGGGGGATTAACCCTGCAACAGGCGTGTGTTTTCCTAACCCCATGTGGCTGCGGCCGCCCGCGTGCGGGCTCCTGGGGCTCCGTGTGAAACGCAATCGAGTAGGGAGATACGCATTAAATACGGGAAGATGAACGGGCTAGGGTTCAGCCGGTTATAAATACAGGCGGTAGGCTGCGCTGGCCCTCCTCCTGTCTCTCCGCCCATTGCCCCCTACTCTTGCCGTCGTTCTTCGCCGGAGTTTGCTCGGCGCCGCCGAGAGAGGAGGAAGAAGAAAGGGAGAGATAACCTTGCCGCGCAGCTCACTCCAGCTGCCTTCGATGGCGCCGAGGGTCGAGATCATTGGCACGAGAGGACGGGAGTCGTGCTTTCTGGCCAGGCCGAGCCGGCGGCGCTGGGCGGAGATGGGTCTTCTACGTGTTCGCCCGGAACATCGGGGCTGGAGTGGATCGTGCCGCCGCCCGAGCACCGGTTCCCCGATGCCGCCGGAGGGATACGTCGTGAGCTTCACGGCGTTCCACGAGCGTGGGTTCGGCATGCGGCGGGTCGGTTCCTCAGGAGGCCTCGAGTATTACGCCTGGAGCTGCATAACCTCGCCCCCAACTCGATCACGCAGGCGGCGGTGTTCTTCGCGCTGTGTGAGGGCTTCCTTGCAGTCGAGGCCCATTGGGACCTTTGGCTCTACTTCTTTGAGGCCGCCCTCTTCTTGAAGGCTCCCAAGGGGTCGGAGAAAGGAAAGAGGCTAGCCCGTCGAGCGGGGGCGACGTTGCGATTGCGGGCCCGTGCAGGGATTCCTACATCCGGTGAAACTCTCGTCCTTCAATCGCGGCCGGCACGCGAAGTGGTTCTACCTCCAAACGACCACGACCACCTCTCGCCCCTCACGCCCGGGAAGTCGATCGACGCCGAGCCACCGGTCGTGGAAGAAGGAGGCGATCCCGAGAAGGTGACGCCCGCCGAGGAAGGTGATCACGCCTTGGCGCGTCGACCCGGGCGGGTTTGGACGCATCGGGGGTGATCGCCCGCTTCCACCAACGGCGGGTGCTGCCCCTCATGTCGAGGCGGTATTCCCTATACGACATGAAGGCCGGCTCCGAGTGGAGGGGCACCCGGATGGCGCCCGAGGATCTTGACCATGATGAGATCCTCTTGCGGACGAGGAAGGCGGCGGTGGACCTCGCCGTGATGTACAAAGTGACGATGCGGCCCGATAGGGGTACATCTCTTTGGTAAGTGTTGTGCCTATGTTGAAGCTTGCCCTCTGTCTCCTTCTTCGGCCTTACCCCGGGGGGCGATGGGCAAAGGCGGCCGGCGTCAAGCCGCCTATCGCCTTGGAGAAGGAGGCGAATCGGGCCTACTCGGAGGCGAGGAGGAAGGAGAAGGAGAGCAACTTGGAGCGGAACGTTCTTAGTCTTGTGGAGAGGGATGACCTATTTGAATTCCTCTTGGTTCGGCCGTCGGGAGCGGGGAGGGCCTCCGCTTGGATCTATAGGACACTTCCGGCGGGTCTTATTCTTGAAAGCTGAACTTCTCTTTATTGCCCTTGATGGTGAAGCAAATTGGGGCTGGATTGTCAGGTGTAGATGGCCGACCCCAATCCTCTAGTGGTGCGTCAGCCAAGAATAATTGGACTCTTGGGGCGGGGGCCTCGGTATCGGGACTACAAAGTCTGATGACATATGATCTTCGATCCGTATGCGGGACGTCATCTAAGATTCCCTTGAGGCCACTTGATGGAAATGCAGTGCGGGTCGGCACATATCGTGTGTACAACAAAGATGCCCATGGAAAGACTTGGTCGTGGATTACCTTAGGCATGATGTTGACCACTGGCCCTAGATCGGGAGACAACCGGGAAGTCATCGGAAAGGAATAGAGATGGGGCGAGGTCTCCTGGATCTCCTCTCTTGGGTGGCATAGAGTCATCCTTCCATCGATGATGTTTGTCGCCGGCTTGCATACACATCAATAAGGTTCGTGGTCTCGGGCTCTAGAGGTTGCCACGGAATCTTACCCGTTGGTCGGTGGAGCAGTGACGCCGGTGAACTAATTGTTGTTCTATCATTTTATTGAAGCTAAGCTAGTTCTTAACAGCGAGAGGTAAAGCTATCCATTTTGATGTTTATGTTTTCTAGCATTTTATCATTGGATGCTACCTTCCTAGATAAAGTCTCCACAATTTTATTTTGGTTGGAGATCACTTCTCTCAAAGGCAATTGAGCATAGTTAATGTAATTAGTGCCTTAAAAGTTACCTTAGAAGTTACCTTGGTAGTTAAGCCTTTCTTTGGTTCCATCCTTGATTTTGAGGGCGATAGTTGTTGTTGTTGTTGATGAAGTTCACGTCTTCATGGGTCTCGGGACATTTGTTGCACGAGTGTCCCATATTGCCACACACTTCACAAGTCATGCATGCATCATTAATCGCGCATGACATCTTGTCTTTGGCTTGTCTTGTCTTCGGCTTCTTCATGAGCGGATCTATCTTGGCGAACTGACATGTCTACCTCTTTGGTTGGTGCATCCCGCCCCGTCCCGAGTGAGGGTGGTGTTGACACTGTTATCACCCAAAATTTATTAGTAATTACCACTTCCCGAGACATTGATATATGATAAGAATAGGGTTACCATTAACAATTTCCACGAGTTTTGGTGATTTGTGCATTTTTCAGGGAATTTTCCAGAAAAGCCTAAAAGAGGGATTTAAGTGTTAATTTACCATGAAACTTGATCGCGACGTAAACATATCACCGAGAGGGTTCGGGGAATACTCGAGAAGACACCCGAAGCAACTGGGGGGCCAGCGGCCGCCAAGTGGGGGCTGGCGGCCCCACCCCTTGCAAGAGGCGGCCCCTAGGGTTAGGGTTTGCCGCCCCCCTTACGGAACCTTCCTCCACCGCCTCGAGGAGTCATCCCGGCCGCTTGCTACGTCGGTTTGATCCAACGGTGCGTATCAATCCCACCGGGCTATAAAAGGAGGGCCATACCCCCCGGAGGAGGAGGCGGATCAAGAGATGAAGAATCGAGCTTTAGATAGAGATCCACTAGATCTAGGCTAGCAATCAAGATAGAGATTAGAGATAGAGTAGAAGAGTAGAGATTCGGAGGGCCCGGCACTGTCGGAGCATCCTCGGGAGGCTGTATTCGTCTGGATTCGACTCCCTCGCCGGGAGGCGTGTTACGAGGTACTTTTGTATTTACCATTCTGATTCAAGTGAGCATTTGTTTATATTCATTCTTTGGTTTGCAACTCATACTATATTGAGTACTTTGATTTGGGTAGCTCCTAGGTCGAGTAGTATTTGTAACGTAGGCGTGGTGTGCGGGTTATGATTGCTTGTGAATGTCCCCGATCGGTAGGATAGTGGTAGCTCGCGTAGGTGACTTTATAGCTGCGTTGAATCCTCGTAGTCCACTTCCGTTGATAGGACTGATAGGCCGATAGGTGTCCGGTAGTTAGATTACTCTGTTTCTTCTCCTATTCAGGTCTTTGGTCCGATAAGACGATATTATACAAAGTTTACGGTAGTTAGAACTAGAGTACATTAGCTATTTCCTCATTCTCAATAGTTTTCTAGATTGTTTGTACCCTTTTAGATTAAGAGTATTGGGCTATTTCATAATTCACCCTGTTTGTTCCTTTGGGTTCGATATTAAAACCGGGTTGATCTTGGTGAAGTGCTTGATCAAGTATATATATAAATGCGCTGCGGATAATCGATTATAATCATTATTTAGGGTGCGATTAATTTATACCAACAAGCATTTCTGGCGCCGTTCTTGGGGAACGGTTTGCTGATTTTGATTTAGCCTATCTTAGTCTATAGTTATCCTTTTATATTAAAAAACAAAAATAAAAATATATTATGGAAAACGAATCTCAACTTTTATATCAATATGGAGCACCATCGGGATCGTACCTTCAGACCAATGGAATCTTCTAAACCTATCACATCATCGGCTATGAGCTACGCCAGGGATTAATTAGATTAGTTCGGGGAACATATATTTTTACGGTAATACTAGCGAAAACCCCTATTCCCACTTAAGCGATTTTGAGCGGACATGTTCATGTCGAGCATTAAAGGCATGGCCGATGAAACTTTAAGATGGAAACTCTTTCCGTTTTCATTAACAGGCAAAGCCAAGAAATGGTATAATCGCCATGTTGGGAGTAGTCAAGGAGATTGGGAAACATTACGAAAATACTTTTGTCTTAAATTCTTTCCCATAGAAAAAGGTCGCTAAATTTTGATTTAAAATCATAGGATTCAAACAATTAGACAATGAATCGCTAGGCAAGGTTTGGGATCGTTTCGATGGTTTTGTAAATTTCGGACCTAATCTTGCTTTACGAGAACCCATGCTTTTACAACATTTCTTTTTAGGCCTTGATGATAGAAATAAGGAATATCTTAATTTGGCCTCGGGTGGAGCATTTATGCATATTCTTGTTGAACATGCTAAAACTATTCTTACTAATATTTTAAATGATCTCCCAGAAAAAAAAAGAAGAGTTGTTAGAAGAAAATTCTCATTTAGCTGAAAATGAACTTTTACCGATTCATCTCAATTTATAGTTGAATCAAAACCTAAGCTAGCTAATAAGATAATTCCAAATTAAAGTGGATGTTTGAAATAGAGGATGATTTCTTTAATGATTTTGGGAATACTACACTTTATCGTAAAATTATTCAACCTCAAAGCATTCTAGAGAATTCAATTCTAATCTTTCACATCCTGATGATTTAAAATTTCTAAGAGAAATAACAAAGGGAATTGATTTTTATTTTGGGAGATGATTGGTTGATAGAATCTGAGCAATCCCACGAAGTAATTCGTCTCGAGTTCACCCTCTGTTAGTATAAAGTTACAAGTAGATTCATATCCCTTTGAAGCTTTATATAATCCAGTTGTAGGAGTCAACATTATGTCATATACCTTTGCTAGAAAATTCTTGAAAGACATACCATTAATTCCTACAAATAAATTATTTAAAAATTATTCAGGACATATTATTCCTAGTTTAGGAGTTTTTAGTGCACTTCCTATTGTTATTAATGATTTCCGCATCTTTGCTAAATTTCTATATCTTTGATGTGTGGGATTTTGATGTAATGATTGGAGTACCCATAATAAAACTTCTTCAAGAAGGTCGTGATGGTAAATTAAATGTTCAACTTGGGAAAGGATTTAATTTTTCGATACCTATAACTCATGCGAGTAAAATTTAAAAGCGAGCCCCTTCCGAATTAGATCCAATAGAAGAGGTTAAGGTTATTGAATTCAATGATTTAATTCAACCCGATTTAGAAGATAATACCCAATTCTTCATCGATGAAGAAGAGGAGGACCTTGTTGATCCTGAACCTCTTGATGAATTACTAGAGCCACCTAAACCTCCTATTGAGCTCAAACCGTTACCATCCGGTCTTAAATATGCTTTTCTAAATAATGATCGAGAATATCCTGTAATTATAAGCGATAAACTTTTCGATGAAGAGACTTATAAATTAATAATTGTTTTAGAAAAACATAGAGCTGCTTTTGTATATTCACTCCAAGACCTAAAAGGGATTAGCCCTGTTCTTTGCACCCATCGCATACCTACCAATCCGAAATTACACCTTCAAGAGAGCCTCAATGTAGACTTCAAAATGCGATGCGGGATGTAGTAAAGAAAGAAGTTCTAAAGCTTTTTGCATGCGGGGATTATATACCCTGTGCCGCATAGTGAATGGGTAAGTCTGTGCAAGTTGTACCTAAAAAGGGAGGAATGACGGTTGTCCAAAATGATAAAAATGAATTAATACCTAAGAGAACATCCTTTGGATGGCGAATGTGTATAGATTATAGAAAACTAAACAAAGCAACAAAGAAAGACCATTTTCCGTTACCTTTCATTGATGAGATGTTAGAGCGCTTAGCAAATCATTCTTTCTTTTGTTTCCTTGATGGTTACTCAGGATATCACCAAATTCCTATCCACCACGATGATCAAAGCAAAACCACCTTTACATGTCCTTATGGAACTTATGCTTATAGGAGAATGTCTTTTGGATTATGTAATGCACCCGCTTCTTTTCAAAGATGCATGATGTCTATATTTTCGATATGATAGAAGAAATCATGGAAGTTTTTATGGATGATTTTTCAGTTTATGGAAAAACTTTTGATGATTGCCTAAAGAATTTAGACAAGGTTTTGCAAAGATGTGAAGAAAAACACTTAGTCCTCAATTGGAAAAAATGTCATTTTATGGTTAGAGAAGGAATAGTGTTAGGACACCTAGTGTCGAGAAAAGAGGAATAGAGGTAGATAAGGCTAAAATTGAAGTAATTGAACAACTACCTCCCCTATTAATGTAAAAAAGGAGTCCTTGAGTTTTCTTGGTCATTGTGGTTTTTATCGTAGATTTATAAGGAATTTCTCACAAATTGCTAGACCAATGACCAAATTGTTAGCTAAGGATGTGCCTTTTGAGTTTGATGAAGAATGCTTAGAATCATTTAATATTCTTAAGAAAGCACTTACATCGGCACCAATCATTCAAACCCCCGATTGGTCTTTACCTTTTGAAATTATGTGTGATGCTAGTGATTATCTTTGTAGGAGTAGTCTTAGGACAAACAAAAGATAAAACGCATCATGCAATTACTTACGCTAGCAAGACAATGACGAAGCACAATTAAACTATGCAACCACCGAAAAGGAACTTTTGGTTGTTGTCTTTGCTATTGATAAATTTAGGTCTTACTTAGTTGGAGCTAAAATAATTGTTTATTCTGATTGCTCTTAAATATTTGCTCACTAAAGAGATGCTAAACCACGATTAATAAGATGGATCTTATTGCTGCAAGAATTTAATTTGGAAATTAAAGATAGAAAAGGGATAGAAAACCACATTCTTTGATCATTTATCTAGGATGTATTTCAAAGAACCTCGGGGACTACCTATTAATGATTCATTAAGAGATGACATCTTTGTTTAAAGTGACCAAGACAGATCCTTGGTACGCGAATATTGTTAACTTTATGGTTGCGGGATACGTGCCACCGGGGAGAAAATAAGAAAAGACTCATTTATGAAAGTCGTCTCCACATGTGGGATTCACCATACCTCTTTCGGGTATGCGCTGATGGATTACTCGGAAGATGTGTACCGGTGGAGAAAGGCATGCAGATCATTCAGAAATGTCACTCGTCACCATATGGAGGTCATTATGGGGCATTCCGCACTCATGCAAAAATCTGGCAGAGTGGTTTCTTTTGGCCAACCATGTATGAAGACACCAAAGATTTCATCCGAAGATGTGGAGCATGTCAGAGGCACGAAAATATCAATGCAAGAGATGCTATGCCACTCACCAACAACCTTCAGATAGAGCTCTTTGATGTCTGGGGAATTGATTATATGGGACCCTTTGTGAAGTCAAAGAATTATGAGTACATTTTGGTGGCAGTTGATTATGTATCCAAGTGGGTAGAAGCTATGCCATGCAAGAATGCTAACTCGAAACACTCAAAGAAGATGTTTAAAGAGGTTATATTTCCAAGGTTTGGAACACCTAGAATGGTTATAAGTGATGGAGGAACACATTTCACCGATAAGAAGTTTCACTTATACCTACAAGCTCATGGAATACGACATAATGTCGCTACTCCATATCATCCTCGAGACAAGTGGCGAGACGTAAAACATCCAATAAACAAATCAAGAATATTCTCGTAAAAGCGAGTGAATGAAATGGGAACTTTATGGAAGGATCGCTTACCCGACGCACTATGGGCATACCGGACGACTTATAAAACACCTTTGGGAATGTCACCATATCAATTGGTATATGGCAAGACACGCCACTTACCGGTCGAATTAGAACATAAAGCTCTTTGGGCTATCAAAAGATGGAACATGGACCTAGAAGCTGCTTAGGAGAAAAAAGGAAAATGCAATTATCAGAATTAGAAGAATGGAGAGAAAAGGCCTATCACAATTCAAAGATCTACAAAGAACGGACGAAGAGATGGCATGATAAGAGGATCAAGAAGAAGGAGTTTACACCGGGGAGATAAGGTATTACTTTTTAATTCGGTTTAAATTATTCGGGCTTGGAAAATTAAGGAGCAAATGGGAAGGACCTTTCACCGTTGTAAATTCATCACCACATGGAGCAATAACTCTACAATCAAACGAAGGTACGTTATTCAAGGTAAATGGACACCGACTTAAACTTTATTTAAAGCCATTTAATTCGGGAGTAGTGGATGAAATTGAATTCATCCGATTACCAACTTATTAAATTCTATTTTATTTCGGTATGAAATTTTATCCCATAAATACATCTAATAGAAACATAGGAGGAGTCCGAAGTACCCGCGGAAGGGCACCGAAGTGGGCCCTAGGTGGGTTTGGTCGGGCGCCCCTATGGGGGCGGTCGGCCCCCCGTGGCCCCCTCGTCCCGACTCTCGTCTCACGTCCTTCTACACTCTTCCCTACGTATATTCGGCGTATTATCCACGCCGCGTAGTCGGATATCCTTTTAAATGCGGATCCCGTAGAACCTAGGTTTTATCCTCATCTGTCTCCCGAAAACCCATATAAATACGTACCTAGAACCCCTCAACTTATTCCATAACCAGCCACCTCTCCCTTTCAAAGAGAGCTCTCCAATCTAGATCTATTAGCAATGGCGAACAAGGCGTCGTCTCCTATGGCGCGGACTTCGACGGCATCCCCGGCGATGATTCGAAGGCCCTCGTCCTCGCCTGACCCGAAGCCTCTCGCCGTCGTGCCGCGAAGCAAGTTGCAACGATCCCCGGCGTCATGAGCAAGTCTACTACGTGCAAGATCCATACGCTCTTCCTCCACCACCGCAAGGGCCGATGCTTGAAAGAGGTGCTAAAGGAAAGCGGATTGCTATCCCCAAGGGTTTTCGACTCTTTGCACCAAGACCTAATGAGCGACTCGTGGCGGTTGAGACCGACAAGAAGGGCGGCCGATATGCGCTAAGTACTCCAATCTTTGCTCGCCCTTCCGTTCAAGGAGTTCGTGCAAACCACGATGAGATATGCTACACCGAGCCCATCGCGCCTAAGCCAAAGCCTAAGAGAAAGAGAGCGGCACCGGCATTAGCACTTTGGAGAAAGTTCCCAAGCGGCCCGGCACCAACCCCTACGCACTCGAGCGAGAAGCTTGAAGGCCTCTCGACCTTGTCAAGGAGATGGAAACATCTAACAAGGCGAGGGACAAGCTCATAGATGACGTAGAAAAGAAGGTTGGGGTTAATCTCAAGTTAATCCGCAGCCTCAAGCGCGACAAAGACAAGCTTGAAGAAGAGGTTGCAGCCCTCAAAGCAATAATTCAGGGCCTCAACAATGAAGGGCAGCATTAACTGCCTAGTTATCCAATAAGGCACACTTCCGCTAGTCCGATTAGTTAAAGGAGTCAGTCGAGTTGAGTCATTTTGTTAGGGCAAAGCCTAATGAGCTAAGACAGTCGTTAGCTCAGTCATTAAAGCGTCTATTGAATTATTATATACCACCACCATAAATGAATAAAGTGCCTTATTTTATATTAATGGGTGTTATCTATTCTACTCTCTATTTTTGGAATATTTTGTCTCCACATATTGCAATGAAAGTATGCGGGAAAACAAGTGTGGGGAAATACAATTAATCACGAAGCAAAAATACGATCGGAAAAAGTAGCGTAATTGAGCGATATCAACCCAACACCGCACACTTGGCGAGACCCCATGAGACCCACGAGGTGGGGGCGGGTGGGGCGGCGCCCGCCGCCTTCTCTCGCCTCTTCGTTTCGGTCATGGTCAGGTTCGAGTTAATTACAAGTCAAATACATATACTCCGAATTTTAATTAAAACTTTTAATCTTTATAATAAATGCTTCACGAAATAATAAACCCATTCAATCCATGACTTAAGAGAAATAAATTATATGACACCCTTCTAGAGTCATGAATATTCTGAATTCTATAGTGCTTCATGATTGTCTAAGTTATTGTAGGGAGAAAGATAGCAAAAATAATGATTACTCAATTTACGTTAATTTGTCTTTGGAGATTTTATTTCAAAAAAAAATTGAAACACTTAGCTTCACTCTTCTTTGTAATGGAATCCAATAATAATTATATCAAAACAACTTTAATTATGGCTCTGGTTGAAGAGATTTATCATATTCCCAGCATCATAAGATAAATAAAAATAAAATTCACTATCTTGAGCAATATTGTGAAGGAGGCATGAGCTATTCAAAAAGATTTCGAGGAAATAAAAAGGGACAAGTGTCCGAAACCTCAGAAAGATAGATCACGAGGAAATAAAAAGGGACAAGTGTCCAAAACCTCGATGAAAGAAAGAAATAGAGCACGTGCTCATCACAAAGAAAGACTCATGGTTCCTCCAACATAATATGCCAAGAAGTGAGAATTTTTTTCGATCTAGGAATATGATATCTCTCTCCCTCGCTATAAAAATATATTCAATTTATGTCTCTACTATTAGTGCCATTACAAATGAGAGGGTTGAAGCTATGTTTTTGCAAAAACACCTTCACTCCAAAAGACATAATTAAAGAAAGAGTAATCAGTCTTCGACTCTCTCTTACTCGCAATCACTTAAGGATCCATGATAGACACTTTAGAATTCCATAATATATGATCACTAGACTGTTGCTATATAATTTAATCTCTAAGTTATGCATTGAATGTATATCCATTCTACTAAAACCAACCTTTTTCTCGGGACGAGCAAAAGCCTAAGTGTGGGGGTAATTGTTGACACTGTTATCACCCAAAATTTATTAGTAATTACCACTTACCGAGACATTGATATATGATAAGAATAGGGTTACCATTAACAATTTCCACGAGTTTTGGTGATTTGTGCATTTTTCGGGAATTTTCTAGAAAAGCCTAAAAGAGGGATTTAAGTGCTAATTTACCACAAAACTTGATCGCGACGTAAACATATCACCGAGGGTTTAGGAATACTCAGAAGACACCCGGCAACAGGGGGGGGCCAGCCGCCAAGTGGGGGCCGGCCCCGGCCCCACCCTGCGTCGGGGCGGCCCCTAGGGTTAGGGTTTGCCGCCCCCTTCCGAACCTTCCTCCACCGCCTCGAGGAGTCATCCGGCCGCTTGCTACGTCGGTTTGATCCAACGGTGCGTATCAATCCCAGGGCTATAAAAAGGAGGGCCATACCCCGGAGGAGGCCGGATCAAGAGATGAAGAATCGAGCTTTAGATAGAGATCCACTAGATCTAGGCTAGCAATCAAGATAGAGATTAGAGAGATAGAGTAGAAGAGTAGAGATTCGGAGGAGCCCCGGACTGTCGGAGCATCCTCGGGAGTCTGATTCGCTGGATTCGGCTTCCTCGCCCGGAGCTATGTTACGAGGTACTTTTGTATTTACCATTCGATTCAAGTGAGCATTTGTTTATATTCATTCTTTGGTTTGCAACTCATACTATATTGAGTACTTTGATTTGGGTAGCTCCTAGGTCGAGTAGTATTTGTAACGTAGACGTGGTGTGCAGGTTATGATTGCTTGTGAATGTCCCCCGATCGGTAGGATAGTGGTAGCTCGCGTAGGTGACTTTATATGATAGGCCGATAGGTGTGCGGTAGGTAGATTACTCTGTTTCTTCTCCTATTCAGGTCCTTTGGTCCGATAAGACGATATTATACAAAGTTTACGGTAGTTAGAACTAGAGTACATTAGCTATTTCCTCATTCTCAATAGTTTTCTAGATTGTTTGTACCCTTTTAGATTAAGAGTATTGGGCTATTTCATAATTCACCTCTTTTGTTCCTTTGGGTTCGATATTAAAACCGGGTTGATCTTGGTGAAGTGCTGATCAAGATATATATCAGGCGCTTGCGGATAATCTGATTATAATCATTATTTAGGGTGCAGTTAATTTATACCAACAGGCCGCTCAGCCAAGAGGCCGCCGGCTCTAGGGAGCCCTCGACGGCGCCGCAGCTAATCTGGAGGGGCCGCCATGATCCAAAGAGGCGGCCGATCTTCGTGCTAGACGACGCCGCGGAAGGGCAGCTGTGGGAGCAAACGGCATTGTGCCAGGATCTGAGCGAGTGGTCGCTTAAGATTCTCTCGTCGGTCCCGGCCCACCCGGCTCCCCGGGGCTTGGAAGGTAACCGGCCTCCCGCTTTTTTTTCCGTTTCTAAGAGCTCTCTCGTGATGGTCGGACGATTGGACCTGGTTTAGTAGAGTCGGGCGCAGTGTCCCGGGTGAAATTGGAGTTCATCCGAAGCGCCGGCCGGCCTCACCAATGAGCTTAATCGCCAGAAGGATCTTGCAGGCAAGCTGAGCACCGACATGTCGGCCGGGGATGACGAGGTCAAGAACCTCCGCCTCCTCGTCTCGAAGTTTGGAGGCCGAGGCCTCCGTGGCGTGTGAGGAGGCCACTCTCTCTAAGGGGATTGTGGCAAAACCGGCGGACCTCGACCGACTCCCGGCCGAGAGGGAGGTGATGAGGGTCGAGGTTACTCACTCGGCCGACTGGCCCAGTCCCCGTCCGAGAGGCCGATTACTCTCGAGATCGACCAAATGCTCCTTGCCGACGACAACGCCTCCCTCGATGAGGGTCAAGCACGCAAGGGGCATCCGAGGCCGAGGCCCTTCTCAACCAAAGAAGGTAAGCGTCGCACCTTTGGCCGTAGTTACATTGCTATCTTGCCTCGGATTTTGACTTTCGTGCTTATCGCAGCCCGAAGGGGGAAGGTGTCGAAGCCGGGAGGTGGACCTCGCCGGCCGGCAGCGGCCTACAACTCAAAGAGAGAATGAGCTCGACGCTCTATCGCAGAGGGTCCGGGCCGTCTGCGATGGGGTTGAGGCTGGCGACGCCGCCGGGAGTAGTCTGTTTGGGCGGCCGGCTGCGCTACCTGTGACGGGATGGAGACGCGCGCTTTGGATGCCCTTCGGATCGTCGTGACACGCCTTCGCGCTGACCATGTCCCACTACGAGCTCGATCTCCCTCGGATATCCGAGGGGCTCGTGGTTGCGGAAGAGGAGGTGGGCCGCGAGAGCGAGGTGCTCGCCGAGCTCGTCCAGGAGGCCGAGGCAAGCGGGGCTCCATCCGCGCTGGTCGGGATCTTTGCGCCCACCATCGTCCCTGCTCCCGCAGTTGAGGCTGGCACCGCCGATGCCCCGGATGCCAACGCTCAGGGTGGCAGGGGGCCAGACGCCCGTAGTAGGTTTCGTAGCTTGGGCCGAGTGCCGTGTAAAAAGAAAAACTATGTTAGTTTCTTTTTTGGAAGTACTTATGTTGATGGCCCAGCGTGGCCTTATGTTTTGTGTAGTTGTTTTCGTTTATTTCTCGCGCCCTTTTCGATCTCGATCCGTACTTAGGCTTAGAGTTTTGCGAGACTATTTTGAATTTAGAGGCCGTTCCTTAGTCGAGGGTAGCGAGTGGAGGTACCGTAGCGCACGGGCGTAGGTGGCCTCACGGCTCGGCCCGACCCGACATTGAGAACAACCCTCTCGCAATGCCTGAAGTCGTTCCTTGGCCGAGGGCGGTGAGTAGAGGTTCCGTGGCGCATGGGCGTAGGAGGCCTCGTGGCTCGGCCGATCCTAACCTCAGAATGACTTTCCTTAGTTGTTCTTTCCTAAGTGCTCGAGACCTTGGGTACGAAAATTCGTGAAAAAACGACCGATGGAAACGAAAAGTGTTTTTGGGGTGCCTTTCAGGAGGGGGTTCCCCCCTTTCTAGCCCCCCGAGGGAGGCTCGGTTTTGGTAGATCAAAAGCGAAGTCTCACCGACCCCCCTCTTGGGAGTCTTTGTCGTGACTAAAGTCCCGAGCCCCCCGAGGGCCTCGGATGTGCTTTACGTTTGCGGAAAAAATGGACAAGTGCTAGCTGCTTTTCATTTCTCAGGAAAAAAAGCATATGGTACAAAATCATGTACAAAGCTTAGAAATTTTAAGGGTAGAAGCGACGTAGCTGTTGTATGTTCCAAGCGTTGTTGAGGATTTGGCCGTCCTCGTTGGCGAGCTTGTAGGTGCCCGGCTTGAGGACCTCGGCGATGATGTAGGGTCTCTCCCATGGCGGCGTGAGCTTGTGGCGGCCTCGGTTGTCTTGACGAAGACGTAGCACCAAGTTGCCCTCCTTGAGGTCTCGAATCCGGACTCGTCGGTCGTGATAGCGTCGGAGGGATTGCTGGTATCTGGCTGAGTGCAGAAGGGCGGCGTCCCTTGCTTCCTCAAGCATATCCAGCGAATCCTCCCGAGCCGTCTGGTTGCGTCGCTCGTCGTAGGCCTTGAGCCTCGGAGAGCTGAACTCCAAGTCAGTGGGGAGGACGGCCTCGGAGCCATACACCAGGAAGAAAGGCGTGAATCCTGTGGCCCGGCTGGTCGTCGTCCTTAGGCTCCAAAGGACCGAGGGGAGCTCCTCGAGCCACCTTTTGCCGAATTTATCGAGCTTGTTGAAGATCTGAGGCTTGAGCCCCTGCAAAATCATACCATTGGCACGCTCTACCTGTCTATTTGTCTGGGGATGGGCGACGGCAGACCAGACAATGCGTATCTGGTGCCTGTCGCAGAAGTCCCGGAACTTCTTCCCTGTGAACTGGGTGCCGTGGTCGTTGATGATGGAGTTTGGGACCCCGAAGCGGTGGATGATGTCGGTGAAGAACATCACCGCCTGCTCGGATCGGATGTTGGTAACGGGGCGCGCCTCAATCCACTTGGAGAACTTGTCGATAGCGACTAGCAAGTGGGTGAAGCCCCCAGGCGCCGTCTTGAGTGGTCCGACGAGGTCAAGTCCCCATACAGCGAACGGCCTGGTGATGGGGATAGTCCGGAGCACTTTTGGGCCGGCAGTGCGTCGGGCGAAGCGTAGTATTGGCAGCCCTCGCAGTGCGCACCACGTGAGTGGCGCGGCGAGCGCGGTAGGCCGTAAAAGCCCCGCCGAAAAGTCTTTGCCGACGAGGGAACGGGAGCGGCGTGGTGGCCACTGACGCAGCCGGCGTGGATCTTGCGGACTAGCTTCAGCCCTTTCTCGGTGGAGATGCATCATTGCAAGATTCCCGAGGGGCTTCGCTTGTAGAGCTCATCTTCTACCACGACGAAGGACTTTGCTCTCCTCGCGAGGCGTCGGCCTGGTTGAAGTCTTCGGGGGGAGCACCCTCGGACGATCCAATCGAGGTATGGCTTCCCTCGGGGTCTTGCTTAGGGTCGGCCTCGGGGCTCTCCTCGTCAAGCTCCATGACCTCGGCGTCGGGGCCGAGGGGGCCTCGGCCTCAGAGGCAGCCCCCCGAGGGGGTCGATTTGGTCACCTGCCACCGTGCCTTGGTCTTCGGCCGACACCGGGGGGCTGCAAGGTCTTTGGTGAGGACGTCCGGGGGGACGGGAGCCCTCCCGGCCGCAATCTTGGCGAGCTCGTCGGCAGCCTCGTTGTACCTTCTGGTGACATGGTTGAGCTCGAGGCCGTCGAATTTGTCCTCCAGGGCGCGCACGGCCTTGCAGTATGCGTCCATCTTTGGGTCGTGGCAGCTTGAGTCCTTCATGACTTGGTTGATGACAAGTTGCAAGTCCCCTCGGATGTCGAGGCGCTTGACGCCAAGCTCGGTGGCGATCTTCAAGCCATTGAGGAGGCCTTCATACTCTGCCATGTTATTTGAAGCAGGAAAGTGAAGGCGGACCACGTACCGCACATGTACCCCGAGGGGTGAGACGAAGAGGATGCCGGCGCCGGCGCCAGCGCCGGTCTTCATCAGAGACCCGTTGAAGTACATGGTCCAACACTCCACCTGGATCCGAGGTGATGGTAGCTGGGTGTCGGTCCACTCCGTGAGAAAATCTGCCAAGACTTGAGACTTGATGGCCTTCCTTGGCGCGTAGGAGAGAGTCTCTCCCATAAGCTCGATTGCACCACTTAGCGACCGCCCCCGAGACTTCCGGTTCGGAGGATTTCCCCAATGGAAAGGAGAAAACCACCGTTATCGGGTGGGCGTCAAAGTAGTGCCGAAGCTTACGCAGGGTCGGGGACCACAGCGTAGAGTGGCTTCGGATGCGGGTAGCGGATCTTGGTCTCGACAAACACCTCGGCCGATGAAGTAAACCGGTCTTTGGACCGGCAGGGCGTGGCCTTCTTACTCGCGTCTTTCAACAACAATGGCCGCGCTAACTACTTGGGTTGTCGCAACGACGTACAAGAGGAGGGGCTCTCCTTCGGCCGGAGGGAGGGGACGAGGCGCTGGTAAGGGCAGCTTTGAGCTTGTCAAGAGCCTCCTGGGCCTCGGCGGTCCAGGAGAAGCGCTCTGTTTTCCTCAGGAGGCGGTATAGGGGCAGTCCCTTCTCACCGAGGCGTGAGATGAAGCGGCTAAGAGCCGCAAGGCAGCCCATGACCCGTTGTACCCCCTTCAGATCCTTGATAGGCCCCATGCTGGTCACTGCAGTCACCTTCTCCGGGTTGGGCTCAATGCCGCGCTTGGAGACGATGAACCCCAGGAGCATGCCTCGGGGTACCCGAAGACGCACTTCTCAGGGTTGAGCTTGACGCTTTTGGCCTTAAGACACCGAAAGGCAACCTGAAGGTCAGCGATGAGGTCGTCGGCTTTCTTGGTCTTGACCACTATGTCGTCTACATAGGCTTCTATGGTCTCTCCGATGTGATCCTCAAAGACGCCGAGCATGCACCGATGGTACGTGGCTCCGGCGTTTCTGAGTCCGAAGGGCATTGTCACGTAGCAATACATGCCAAAAGGAGTGATAAAGGAAGTCGCGAGCTAGTCAGACTCCTTCATCTTAATTTGGTGGTAACCAGAGTAGGCATCAAGAAAGGACAAGAGTTCACACCCCGAGGTGGAATCAACAATCTGACCAATACGTGGTAGGGGAAAGGGGACCTTTAGACATGTTTTATTTAAGCTTGTGTAGTCTACACACATCCTCCACTTCCCACTTTTCTTCCTAACTAGTACAGGATTAGATAACCACTCAGGATGGAACACTTCCTTGATGAATCCGGCCGCCAAAAGCTTGTTCACCTCCTCGCCGATGGCCCCGCGCTTCTTCTCATCGAATCGGCGCAGACGCTGCTTCACCGGCTTGGACCCGGCCCTGATATCAAGGGAGTGCTCGGCGACATCCCTCGAAATGCCTGGCATGTCCGAGGGACTCCACGTGAAGATGTCGATGTTCGCGCGGAGAAAGTCGACGAGCACAACTTCCTATTTGGGGTCGAGGGAGGCGCAGATCTTCACCGCCTTGCCGGACGGAGAGGCGGGATCCAGCGGGACCTCCTTCACCCCGTCGGACGGCTCGAAAGCGCCGGCGTGGCGCTTGGCGTCAAGGGCCTCGGAGACCGCCATGGCCTCAGCGTGCTCGATTGCCTCAACGTTGCAGTTGAACGCGTGCTCGTAGGAAGAGCCGACGGTGATGACGCCGTTGGGGCCCGGCATCTTGAGGAGGAGGTAGGTGTAGTTGGGGACGGCCATGAATCTCGCATACGCGGGACGTCCGAGGATTCCATGGTAGGTTCCTCGGAAGTCGACCACGTCGAAGGTGATGACCTCCTTGCGGAAGTTTGATGGCGTCCTGAAAAAAACCGGAAGGTCGATCTACCCGAGGGGCCAGGCACGCTTGCCTGGCACTATGCCCTGAAAAGGAGAGCTGCTGGGCCGGAGCTGCGGGCGCTCAATCCCCAACAAGCTGAGGGTCTCAGAGTAGAGGATGTTGAGGGCGCTGCCGCCGTCCATCAACACCTTGGTGAGCCGCACGTTGCCGATGATGGGGTCGACCACGAGCAGGTACCGTCCTGGGTTCGGCACGTAGAGCGGGTGGTCGTTGATGTTGAAGGTGATGGCGTCGGTGGACCACGGCAGGTACTGCGGAGTGGCAGGGCGCACCGAGAAGACCTCACGACGCTCGCGATTGATCTGGCGCGGAGTGAGGTTCGTCGGCAGCCCCCCGATGACCATGAAGACGTCATGGATCTCGGGGAATCCCTCGCCTTTGCTCTCCTCCTCCTTCTTCCTCTTGTCCTCGGGCGGGGGAAGCTTCTGGTAGAAGCGGCAGGCCAAGTCACACTCCCCCATGGTGTGCTTGACGGGGAACTTGTGGAAAGGACAGGGCTTCTTGAGCATGTCATCGAACGCCCCGGGCCCCGAGGGGCCTCGGGGGGCCTTGCGATCGGCCGTGGCGACAATGTCGTCTTCGGAGTCCTCCTCCTTCTTGCCCTTCTTCCCCTTGCACTTGTTCCTCTTGTTCTTCTTGGGGTTGCGGGATGTGTCCCCCTCGGCGTCGCCTTCCTTCCGCTTTCCCTTGTTGTAGGCGTTGCGAAAAATCGCCCCCACAGCCTCCTCGCCGGAGGCAAAGTTTGTCGCCACCTCGAACAGCTCGTTGGCGGTGGTAGGCATTTTCCGGCCCAGCTCATGGACGAGCTCCTTGCAGGTCGTGCCGTCAAGGAATGCTCCGATGATGGCGGTGCCGGCCACGTTAGGCAGCTCAGTGCACTTCTTCGAGAAGCACCGGATGAAATCTCGCAGCGCCTCGTCGGGCAAGGCGGCGACAATTTTGTGGAAATCCCCACGATTTCCCTGGGCGCACGTATGTGCCCTGGAAGTTCCCCATGAAAACCTTGACCAGATCGGTCCAGTTGCGGATCGTGTGGGCGGGAAGATACTCCAGCCAAGCTCGCGCCGAGTCACCCAGGTGAAGCGGAAGGTTGCGGATGATGAGCCTGTCGTCGTCCGCGCTGCCTAGCTGGCACGCTAGGCGGTAGTCGTTGAGCCACACCTCGGGGTTCGTTTCTTCCGAGTATTTAGTGAGGTTGGCCGGCTGGCGGAACCGGAAAGGGAACCGGGCGTTGCGGATCTCCATTTGAGGGGGCCGGGGGGATCGGCATCGCCACGGTCCTCATCGCCGTCGTGCCGGCCACCTGCGCGCGGCCGGGCGGTCGCATCCAGCCCGTGCTCCGGCTTCCCTCGCGGTGTTGTTGATGACGTTGCGCGCGTCGCGCCGTCGTCGGGGGCTACCGCGGTTCTCCGAATGCGCCAGGGACCGGCCTTCGTGACGGATCCCGATGGACCGAGGCTTCGCCGCGGGCGGGGAGCTCCTCGTCCTCCCTCGATCCCATTGTGCCCGATGCGGGAGGCCGAAGCTTGCCTGTTGGACGGCGGCGGTCTCGATGTAGCCCCGCATCTCATCTCGAACTGTCGCCCCCCGGGGTGGATGGCTCGCATCGCTTCGGAGGAGAAGGGCCGCGGCCGCAACGCTCGCTTGCACGCTAGAAGATGAGGGATGTTCCCCTCCCTCGTCATTGACGATCCTCCGGTTGACGCCGCGGGCGCGTATTTGTCGGGCAACGGGGCTCGGTTACACGCCGTGCGGCGCCACGCTCGAACGCTTCTATCTTCTCGCCGTAGCGAGAAGGCGGTCGTGCTCGAGCTTGTCCCCAAGCTCCCGGATGCCGCTCGATAGTGGGCGCCGTGGCTCCCGAGGGGTAGCCGCTAGATCACCGGCCCTCGGGGACCCATGCGCCGCCGGAGTTTACTTCTCCCCGCCCGTGGGCTGGAACACACTAGGGTCCCGAGGCGTTGCGCCGCCGGAGCCGGGCCTTTGCGGGCGTGCCTAGGGTCGCGGTCCCCGGCCGCCGCCGCCGCTGCTATCGCCGCTGCCGCCGAGATCGCCGATCTCCATGTGAAAGCACTCGCGGGTTGGGTCGTACATGTCGCCGGGCGAAGTTCGAGTCGGGGTACCTAAAGGCGTATGCATGCGCCAAAGATAAGCCCACGGGTTCCATGGCCTCCGTGTAGCGCCGCATTGCGTGGGACGTAACGGGACCCGGAGTAGTGTACCCCCGTCCACCTAGTCCGGTGCTCCTCAAGGTCGGGTAGGACGCGCCGAGGAGCACGTGTCCCGGTCCCTGGTTGAAGCGCAGCCGGTGGCCGGGAGCTCACCATAGGCCCCTGCTGGTGGAGACCAACGTCGCGGGACGTGGAGGCGGCGGCGTTGGCGAGGCCGAACGGCGGTGGTGGTGGAGCCGGTCGCGAGGCGTTAGGGGTGGCCCCCGCCGCCTAAACGCAACGCGCCGATCCTCCTCCGAGGTCGGCGGCGCGACGCGCCCGGCCGAGTACGGCAGCGCGTGGCGCGCTACGGTGCCTCCTGCGCCAAGCCCGTGACGGGGCCACGGGAGCCTCGTCGGGAGACTCCTGGGTCCTGGGTGGAAGGAGCTCCATGTCGTACTGGGTGCCCATCGACACGAACTCGAGATCCCCGAACCGGATCACGGTACCCAGCTCCAGCGGCTGCGCTGGAGGAAAGTTGGGGCCGGAAACGTCCTGAGACATCTCGTCGCGGTGGTCGGCCATTCCGGAGTTTTGGCGGGAAGAGAGATGAAAACACGCACGCCCCCCTACCTGGCGCGCCAACTGTCGGTGCTAAAACTGGTAGTCCTAGCACACCCGAGTAAATTTATGGTGCGTGTTCCCAACCCCGGAAGGTGTGCAAGAAGGACACAAGGGAGGCTTGTATTATCTTGCACCTAAGTGCTTGTAGGTAGGGTGTACAAGCAAGTGGAGAGAGGGAGCTGGTCCCAAGTCTCGTGAGTGTTTGAGGCAAGTGCCAATATCGTGCTCGTGTACAAGTGCTCAAGGTTGCTTGAGTGTGTCTGCCCAAGAAGGGGCCCCGTCCTCCCCTTTTATAGCCGCAAGAGGAGGGTAGGGTTTACAAAGAGTGCCCGTGTACATGGAAAAGGCCGTGTGTGTGCCTCTCCTCCCTAATCTGAGGCCTCGGAGCCCGCCGCCTTTCTTATGCCGAGGTCCCGGAGTGGGCGCCCAGATCAGAGCCCGGTCGCCGCCATGAGTAGTCACGCCCCCTTATCCCCGACGACGGAGAGGGCGGCTGTCCCCGTAGAAGTTGATGGAGAGGCCGGGGGAGGCGATTCGACCCCCCCGTAGCGTGTTTGTAGCTTTGACTTACTCCGGTTTCGAGGCTCGGAGGGCCTCGGAGCCGGCCGCCAGACGCTGGACGGTTGTCACAGAGAGCCGGGTCATCTGGCAATCGCCGCCCTTCCCGGCTCAAAAACCGGGAGGGATCGTTGTTTGACCGCCCCAACCGACCGACTCCCGCACGGAGGATGACACCGGATGATGGCCCCCGGAGTGGCGGCCACCGCCTTGAAGCTTCGGGCGACTTGACCCGGCAGCGAGGTTAGGCTACAAGGCCCCACAGTGGCGTGCCCGGCCTCCACCGTGGAGGATAACGTAATCATGAGCTGGTGAGGGTTGTGACGGGACGGCTCTTATCCCCCCGCCAAGGGATAACGCGGGCCCCGACAGAACTATGGGAAGGCGGCGGCAGATATACGCCAAGTCGAGGCCGGGTTTGACCAGAAGTGCGGGCGCGCCCCATCCGAGGCCTAGGCACGGGGCTGGGCGGGGACGGAAAGTGGGCGCCGTCCGAGGCGCTGTCGTAGAGGGCTCGGGGCGAGACGGAGCGTTAGCGCCCGTCCGAGGCCTCGGCGAGAGGGCTCGGGCGAGGCGAAGTCGGCGCCCGTCCGAGGCCTCGGGGGGAGAGGCTCGGTCGAGGCGGAACGTTAGCGCCCCGTCGAGGCCCCGGCGGGGGGAGGCTCGGACAGGATGGTGAGCAGTGTGTCTTGGGCCTTTTGCCGCCGCGTTTTGCTGTGGTGGCCGGTTTTTTTGCGTTCGTTGGGCCTGATTGTTTGAAAGGCCCTTATTTTGGTACCCGACAATTGAATTGTTTGTGATCACTCTCCTTCAAACTATCAGCAGTTAGCATCAAATAGTGAACCAATTACACAGGTTGGAGCTAGAGTGCTAGACCACAAAAAAGTTTCTACAACCTGCAATTACCCATGACAATAGAAGTTCATAATTAGTAAAACTTCCGACGGTACAACACAGGGTTAATATGCAGAGATTCCTTCTACGGTTGCCCAAGCCCATGAGTATTATTAGTAGAATGGTCCCTGAATCTGGAAGCCCTCAGAGGTCAGAAGATTCTTCTGACAGTAGTTTCAGCCACCTTACAGAAAATTCTGTGGTGAAAATTTTCATTCTTCTGCCATTGCATCTCTACCACGAGTTACGACACCGATCGATTCCCATTCCAATGCGCAAACAACATCCTGCACAAATCCATAACAGTATTAACATAACATATTAACATTATCTATAAATAACAAAAACTGTTCACTTGACCAGGTGACTTACAGAGGGGTTCTGAGGATCTATGTCAAAGGAATTGATAGCACAGGCTTCAACAAGCAATTCAAGGGGTCTCTCATCTGCTAATGGAAAAAAAAAGCCACTTTAAGCATAGATGAGTAAACACTACACATCGACAATCCAATGCTACAAGCACATCTCACTTGCCTTGTTCGACAACTGCAAGGATCCCATCCTCTGAACACATCATCACTGGCAATATTCTTGCGGATGCAGACGAGATGATATCAGAAGATTGAGTGTAAGTGTCGAAAAGAACCTCCCACACTTCACTTTCACACACAGGCTCAGCTGTTCCATTAAGGCCTACACCAGAGAGTGGTATTGGCTGCTGTGGCCACCGCAGATCCCAGGCAAATATGGTCCCTGATGAGCCTCCCACCTGCAAACATTCAGAAATGAGCCATGCCGCAGATATGACTCATGTAATCGCACTCATAAAACTCATTCCAACAATGTGCTCAACAGGGGTGGACTAAAACTAGAGCAGTAAGGGTCTGTGCAGCAATAACATGAGCTTTCTGCTCCTCACTGTCAGCAATGCAGTGACCTGCATCCATACAGTCCATGCTCCCAGTGGACTATGTTAGCTAGAGTCCTCTAGGCCCAGTATGCCTCACTGCTCAGGCTCACTTATTAGGTATACGCGGGTGCAAGAGCATACACTCGAGTGCATGGACACTGGTACATTAACCAACTCATCTCATTTTAACTAAGTTTTTAGATATTTGGATATTTCATATCATAGGACAAAATAGCTCTATAAAACAGCAAATCAGTTTCAGAAAAAAAGAGGTAAGCAAACATAAAATTCTGATTCTTGACTGCATGAAAAAAACTGCTCTGTTAAGAGCATTTTACATTTGAGAAATATAGAAAGTGAAATTGCTTCGACAAATATAACCTAATGCTTCACAGTGTATATAGATCATACTCTTGTATTTTCCATTTTTAATACTTTGGATTATGCACAAGGTAAGCTTCTTCTCAACAAGGAAATCATTACAAAGGTATTAACAAGGTATTAACTACCATTAGCTCTGAGGCTGAGGTCAGAAAATAACATCACTTGTCAAAAGGCCTAATTCAGAAAATAACACAACTGAAACTGACAAACAGTTGACTGTTTTCCATTTGTCTAAACTTCACTTGCAAGATTTCTCTAGTCCATTGATATAGGTTACCTTCTTTAAAAAAATCAAGACCTGTTTGGGATATATGGATTTCAAAGGAATTTTGGGGAAAAAAGATTGAACATTGCTTGATATATTTGACATTTGATGACACCTTATTTCCCCAATAAATTCCTTATTTCAAATGGAAGCTTTTTTGGTGTACATTAATTTGCTCAACCATCAACTAACTAAATCAACTAAATCAGTTCGTTTGCTAAGTTACATGGTACTTGGGACGATTTCTTGTCCTAGAGGTTAGATCCTCAAAACTATTCAAATGAAACATAACAATTAACTGAACTCATTTATTTATTCAAAGTAAACTTGCATTTGCTACCATATATTGATCTTACCGCACAGATATGCTTTCTTGATGGATGAATGTCAATAGAATGCACCATGCCAGTAACTATGCCACGACCCCTGTACTTGCAAGTTCACCCATTGTCAGCAAGATAGCAGCGCTTGGCATAACACATACAATAAAAAAACATATGACAACAAGAATGTTTGAAGTTCGCTATTTTCTATTTTATCTCATCTGTTAGCACTTAGCAGCATAGTTGACAGCTTACTCAAAGAGGACAGTTAGAGGAGGCCACCAGAGCTCGGATTTTCAATCAAGATATGAAACTATTTCAATCTTGTAGAATAAATGATTCAGCCACCAGTTGAAAATAAACTTAAATCAATAAATTTCACCTCAATGGTTCAGTGTAAATTTTCTGCGTATGTACCAGAAACCTCTAATGCATGACACAAGTTGTGTTTGGAGAATAAGGACGTTTGTGGTACACCAGATTTTCTTTTATGTTTTAACCATAATTCACAGATGTCATCCAGATCTTACAAATGTACTCACAGAAAAGCATAGTGGGTGAGATTGGAATGGAACCAGGCAGCGACTACAACTATTGCACAACTACAATAAACTTAAATGACAGTCCCATTTATCAGTTCAGAACAAAGACAGTAACAGACATACATCAAACCATCCGGAAAGTATCTTCAATATTAACAGGCATGCACCAAACTGTACTGAAAGCATCTTTTGGTAGTGCACAAGCCCAAACCAAAATTGATAGAGATGCACAATAAACCGAACTCTGCACCAGAGGCCCAGAGCTTATTATGGATATACAAATGGTGAACGTTGAGTTAGGCTTTCGTAGTGGAAGATATGGATGTGCCAATATTTTGAAAGGTACTGACATAAGTTATCAATCCAAAAGAAAACCACAAAAAGGTATATACAAGGAATCCATCATTAACAGGAACATAAACCATAAAGACAATCCTAAAGATCCAGGTTTTGCTACACTCACCAGATACCGCTACATTGCGCCACAACGGCGTCCCCTTTCCTCCGATCCCACCACTGCACGCCACATCCGGCTCCCCCCGTGGCGAACTCCACTGGCGACGCCCACCTGGCGGCTTCATACCCTGACATGCCTTTCCCGTCCCACACCCTCCTCGCCACCACTCTCCCGTCCGCTGCACCGCCGACCACATGCACTCTTCCGTCCTCCCCCGCCGTGACCCACTCCTCCCCGCCGCAGTCGAGGCCCCGGACAGCGCCCACATGGAAGCCCGCGCCGCCAGGGACGGACACTGCGGCGTCCGAGTCGAACGAGGAGGGGAGGAAGTGGAGCGAGCCCGAGGAGGTGGCAGCGGCGAGCGCAGCAGGGGAGCAGCGGAGTGCCGTGGCGCGGGATGGGAGCGGGAGGGAGGCGAGCGGGGGGAGGCGGGGTCGGAGAGGGGCAGAAGGTGGATGCTGGAGGCGGCGGCGCCGGAGGTGGGGTCGTGGACCGCGGCGGCGAGGAGGCGACCGGAAGGGGAGGTGGAGGAGGAAGGGAGCCAGCGGACGAGGTCGACGGAGGAGGCGAGCGGGTGGCGGCGGAACGAGGGGGAATCCGCCATTGCTGGGGTTTCGAGGTTTTAGGGTTCGGTGGGCGGCGCCTGAGGGAAATGGACGGAAACCGACCTGCAATCGTTCGTAATTACTTGCCAGGGATTAACCAATTAAAATAAACTCAGATGTTGCTATGTGATTTTGATTTTAGATAAAATAAAATTGGAAATTTGGATTGTAGCTCATGTTTGAATGCATATAGGCTCAAATGCATTTGAGTGTTTTGATAATTGATGAACATAGTTGACATGCATTTGAGTTAGTCACAAAGAGAAGATAAATTTTGATATTTCACCCTCAATATCCATGTCTCCGCACATTTGACGCTTAATTTGTATACTAGGTAGCGTATCCGTGCGTTCTTCTGGGGACAACTAAACTTTTGTACTAAAATACACGTATCACACAATAAAGATAATAATACTGTGAAATTAAAAACCAACGTTAAAATGACATGTAATCCAAAAAGCAAAGCTCGTAAAATTAACATAACACGAAGAGCGTGCACCGTAGGCTTACAAACTACTGTATAAACCTTTCCATGATGGTAATTTTAAGCATAATTCAATCCCAACAAAGTATCTATCTATCAAACAATAAATTGGTTAGCGTGTGGAGAGCAGCATGCCGCACGCGTGAACAATTAGGGGACAAATCAAACTTTAAATGCGAAAGATACTATAAGATCACAAGGTTGCCTGATCGCGCAGACAAAGTGGGACGCCGAGTGGAGGCCCCTCCTGGACAGTGGTAGATTTGTTCCTGGACAGTGCGGAGCCATGGAGAAAAGCAAGGAAGGCCAATTTATTTATTTGTTGTTGTGTGTGGCATATTGACATGTGGCGATGGATGGAGAACAGGTGCACGTGAGCATGATTTTCGTGATTGAAAGGAGATGTAGGATATGGCAAATTTTGTCTCTTTTTGCTGCGCATGCAAGGAAGGAAAGATAAGTAGAGAGATAAATTGGCAACGGGAGAAAATCATTTGGGCCATGCATGCATGCATGATTAATGAGGCTCACGATCGGTCTCGTGATTTCAGACTGATGCCTCCTTAGCCGTGATTTTCGCTTGCGCGCATGCGGGGGAGGCGAGTGTACGCGAAACCGAAGGTGAGGCGAAGTCAACTGTCGCACCAAAACGGTGCCTCCTCTTTAGTCTTTTTAGTTGTGAGAGACTTTTTGAAATTTAACCTTTGACACACGATTTTCTACTTTTAATATATTCTTCTTTTTACTTAAGCCATATAAAAAAATAAAATATCCCTTACCTAACATAAGGAATCAGGCAGACTGGTGGACGCTCGCTAGTCCTACGACTCGCGAGGACGCTTGTAAAACTGTCATCGTCTGCCCAACACCACCCACTCCGGCGTCAGCCCCGTTCGACACCAACCACTCGACACCGTCCACACCCACCTACACTTCTAACCAACAAAACCAAACAAAACACATAATCTCACAACGTCCCCTAAAACCCTGCCACACAGGGGCGGATATGACTAGAATCCAGGACGATGGCCTAGACAACAACATGTTGAAACATTTGCCTCTTTTGGCGACTACAGCTATGTGCTCTGCTTAGGCCCGCATGTGTTGATGCCCACGCACGGCTCGGGTGTTGCCAAGGGCTCACAAACTCCGTTGCTATCCAAGGGCATGCTCTTCCATGCCCGTGGTCTCGACCGATATGCCTCTGCACCCGGCTGCTTCCACGGGAGCCCATCGAGTAGTGTAGGTGCTAACCTCCTGACGCCACAAGAATCCATGCCTAACTCAATAGTATTCCATTGACTACTAGGTTAGAGAAACACTTAACTAGTCATCCTGGTACACAAAACACTACTTATACGATGTATAAATCCAACCTTCATACATGATCATGTGGAGAAAATGTTATCACAACCGCTGTATATTACACTACATTATAGAGTACATTAGTTTTACAAAGAAAATTTTTGCTGTGGACACTCCACTTATGTGAAATTGGCTGTGGGATACTAGAATATTTTTATTTGTTGTGGGACACTGATTTCTTTGTTGTAGGACACCATCCAGTGTACCTAGAGCAAAGAAAAAAATAGTATCCCACAACAATTTGATGAAAGAATATTGTCCTAGAGCAAAATACTCAATCTTTAGAGCATATCTCTCCAATGACCTTCAACTGTGTTTTCTCAATCACCAAATACAGGGGATTGAGTTTTCTCATTTTAGTTAGAAAGATTCTCTTCACTTCCTGGCTTTACTTGGTTCCCTATTGTTTGCTACCAAGTGGTAGACCGTAATTTGACTAGGCGACAATCCCTATCTTCTAGGTAAAGCATGGGTGCCCTTCAGTGGGTTTTGGAACTCCAAGTGATTCAAGGTTTTGATAAGGGCAAGTTTTGAATTAGATTCATGCAATGAAGAATCAACTTAATATCAGTTTATGACATTATACTGATTCAGGAAGGCAATATACAACTTGAACCATTGGTGTTTAAAAATCTGATTAGTTTTCTCAATGCTAGGCCAAAAGGCTGATCGTTCATATTTTCGCAGGTTTTCCCGTCTTGTACCCGCATGACATGTTTGAATGCACTCTTCATCTCAATTCATATGTGTAGAGATGGATTAGGATGTAAGAGCATCTCCAATAGTATCCCCATACTTCTCACTATCCTCATAAAACTATTTTTAGAGATAACTATGTTTTCCAATACCTTTCTTCTTTTACCAATATTCTCCTCATCTCCTCTTAAATAAAGGAGAGATGTATCTCCACAATAGCATTGGGCAGATAGATTGGGATAATGCTGCAGCAACTATGGGATCCATCTTCCATTTGGGTATTGGGGAGATACATAAGGATAATGTGCAACAACACGCCAAGATTTAGAAAAATAAAATTGGACTACTCCAATACATAGGATAGAGTATTTGAAAATTGGTGGAGAACTGGAGATGCTAGTGCAATCAAACAAACCCTCAATCCCAAGTGAATTTCCACTCTAATATACTCCAATACAGATAAGAGTTGGGCATACTTAACAAAACCAAAAACCAAAGGAACCAGACACAAAAAAGCAGTTCCTTATTCAGTTCAAGATAGCGAAATAACTAAAGTAATTTAGGTTCCTACTCTTGGTTTGCATTAGCCAAAAGAACTGAAATACATGAATTGTACTTCACTTGTATTTTGTAAGACTATGTTTGGCTTGTGTGTGTGATGTCTCATATATAAATTGTTATATATTTGTGCTACCATATTTCTATTGTCCCCCATTAATTATATTGTGTAAAATGGAGATAGTGTTGCCTTAATTGAATATCTATATTTTTTATTATCTTAACCTTCATTGATGAAATTCAAGGCTAAATCGGTTGTTTCAAATAAGTGTAGCACACAAATTCTACAACCGGTAGATTCAAATTCAAATCCAACGGCTGGCCATCAAAGAAAAAGAAGTTAAAACAGGAAACAAATTTGATGCAAGCGTAACCATTTCTAATAAAGATCTTTCACAAAATAATAGAAAAAATAAAATCCAAGAACACCACGATAATGATAAAATTACATCGGATGTAATTTTTGTGGCACTGTAGAGTAAAATAGTAGAGCATCTATAATTTTACAAATAAGTGTTTTACAAATAAGGATTGCAGACACCAAAACACATATGTGATATTGTTCAAAAAAGATATTTTACAAATACTTTCTACAGATTGTAGATCTCGGAGAAATATTTGTCAAATTGTTTAGAGAAGATTATAAATAATTTCTATGGATTGTAGATCTCAAAGAAATGTATGTTAAATTGTTTAGAAAAAAATTAAGAATAATTTATATGGATTGCAGATCTCAGCAAAATATGTGCCAACTTATTTAAAAAGTACAATTTTTTCTATGGAATGCAGATTAGAGAGACAAATATAACAAATTGTCTAGAAGAGAAATATATTAAGACACATTTTCCAATTTTTTCTATGGAATGTAGATCTCAGAAATATGGTACATTGATTATAAAAACACAATTTGTTCAAAAAAAATCATTCTCCAAAAAAAAATAGCAGATAGAAGGTGTGGGCTAGAAGGTGTGAGCTAGAAGAGCAAGCTGGCACTACCATGCGCAATTCCATTCCTGTGGTCGTTCACCGGTTGCCAGGCGAGCAAACGATTCGACTAGAACATCTATAGACACCGCCCCAGTAGGTGACCGCGCTACCCTCCCTGCTCTAAGGGGGTGTTTGGATGGGCAGGGCAAAACTTTTGCCCTGTCCCATCGAATTTAGTTACATATATATGGAGTATTAAATATAGTCGAAAAAAATAACTAATTACACAGATTGCGATAACTTTGCGAGACGAATCTTTTAAGCCTAATTAATCCATGATTTGACAATGTGCTGCTACAGTAAATATTTTCTAATGACGGATTAATTATACTTAAAAAAATTTGTCTCATGATTTCCTGATGAGTTCTGTAATTTGTTTTTTTATTAGTATTCAAAATCCCCTTCCGACATCCCTCCGACATTTCGATGTGACACAGCAGAACTTTTTCCACACCATCCAAACACCCCCTAAATCCTATGCTTGCTGTCGGTGTCACCTAAAAAACTTAGTATTTATTTTAAAATACTATAGCTTTAGAATGGTGCATCTGTTTTTGATTCAATCTATACCGGTGTGTTCTACGACGAGATGAATAAAACTAGACCCCATTTGTATATGTTTTGAAGTTTTTTTTTCTAATGTCAAGTATAGTTCGGCTGGGCGCCCCTCGGCGACTACGCACGACTAGGTGCTACCGCGCTAGGCGACGGGCTTCACCCAGCGTCGCCTAGCGCCTAATCGCGGCTAGGCACTGAGTACTCGGCGACTATGTGCGACTAGGCGCTAGGCAATGGGTCGGCGCCTAGATTCCTCCTAGCGCCTAGCTAAACTTTGATGTCATGTGTATTATTTAATCCGTTCCAAATTATAAGTCAAACTTTTTTAACCCTAACTTTGGCCACTTGTCTTATTCAAAAAATTCTGTAAGATTTCACTTCATTTGTTGTGGCTTGTTTAATTAAAAAGTTCTTCAAGAATAATTTAAATTTGACCATATTTGTATAATATTTTTTGAATAAGGCGAGTGGTCAAACTTATGGTAAAAAAGCCAAACAACTTATAATTTAGAATGGAGAGAGAGTAACTTATAACTTTAATTTATAAACACAAGTTATATTAAATATTGAATAACTTATATACATAAGTTGTACAAAATAACTTATGGACATAAATTGTACATAATAATTTATGTATACAAGCTATGTTTGGTAACTTCTTTAAGTTTTGGTATAACTTAATTCGTTCATATATGTATTAATAATACTTGTGTTTACAAGTTTTGACATAATTTGTAAGTTAATTTGTATACTCTGTGTTTAATAAGTTTTTTTCGCATAAGTTAGATGTTATAAGTTATTTGTATAAGTTAGTAGTACATATAAGTTGTTACATACAAAAATTCTTCAAAAAATATATGTACGTGGGGTCTAGTTTTATTCTTCTTGTTGCGTAAAATATAATGGTACAAACAGAATTAAAAATGAATACACTATTTAGCGGTTATAGCAATTTAAAGTAAGCCCTTGTTCTCTTTGCAACTTTTTCCACTCTCTCTCATCACATCAAGTTTTTACCCGCATGTATGGAGTACTAAATGTAAGTAAAAAAATAACTAATTGCACAGTTTGGTTGTAAATCACGAGACGAATCTTTTAAACCTAGTTGGGCCACGATTGGATAATATTTGCCAAATACAAACGAAAGTGCTACAGTTACGAATTTCACTCTCTCTCCCCCATCTAAACAAGGCCTTAAATGTTTTGGTTTTCGAGTGCTGACGTCAGGGAGAAAGAGCAGCAGCAGGGAGTCAGCGTGCATGCAGCTGTGTGTCGGTGAAGCCAACAACGATATAGAAAATAGAAAGTGTGGGAATATTTTTGCCAAAAAAGAAAATTTTAGATGACTAAAAATTGATCGTTGGTTTCAAATCTCATGAACGTTCGCGGATTAGCCTGCTGCACTGCCCTGCCCGCGACAGCCGGCGCCCGGCGGGCGGAGCAGCAGAGCTGCAGAGGAGGCGTATCGAGGCAGCCAGATGTGGGGTGAGTGATGATTTGATGAAGCAACATGCGTCCTGAGTGCTGACTGCTTTTGAGGCCTCGTTTAGTTGGAATGAAAATTAAGTTTTTCCACTCTCTCTCCATCACATCAATTTCTACTCGTATGTATGGAGCACTAAATATAAGTAAAAAAAAAACTAATTACACAGTTTAGTTATAAATCACGAGATGAATCTTTTGAACCTAGTTGGTGCACGATTGGACAATATTTGCTAAATATAAACGAAAGTGTTACAGGAGTTCGAATGCAAGTTTTTTGCGAACTCAACAAGGCAGTTCTGAAGCAGCAGCAAGTGATGAATGGTGCCTCAGCAGCAGCAAGTGGGGTGAGTACTACTACTAATGACTAGGGTGTGTACAAACATCAGTAAGCCCTTGTTTAGTTGGGCAGCACAGCAACGGCAGGGAGATCAGACAACGGCAGCAACGGCAATTTGCGTGACAGATCCAATCACGTAAGTGTCCAAATGTTCGATGGGATAGGGACTAAAGTTCAGTCTTTGTTTTTAGAATTACACGTTATAACGCAGACGCTCACAACACGCACGTACACTCATCCCTATGAACATACGCACGCAAACCCTACCCCTATGAGCACTTCCTAAGGACTGAGCCGGCAGATCTGGAGATTCCCGAAGTCACTACTGGCGCCTCGTCGTCGACGGAAACGTCGCTTACCACTTAAAGCATAACACCGATAAATTCTGGAAAAATCCCAGAAAAGGTGCGAGCACCACCACTGAACCACAGGCCCACGGAAACAAATATCCCCTTAGCATTTGTCATCAAGATACAGCATATGGACCAAAGTGAAAAAGAGTCGATAAGCATAAGATGAGTGATGGGTCAACAGAAATACTGTTACTTTGACTTCACTACTTCCATAATTATGGCACAAATTTCAATGGCTTAATTACAATAGTCGATGGCAAATATTATTTACAAAATATAAAGCAAATAATTTAGGAGAAGCGACACTACACGACACACTGGCAAAAAGAGAAAAGAGACACATTGTAGGCACAACATATATCACTAAAGACAAAAGGGGGATGCAAACAGATTCTTGATTTCCCTTCATCTCATGCATTTTTTTTTTTACTTTTTTCTTTCATCATTTCTACAGAACATCAGTTCCCATAAGATACAGAACCTAGCTACTACTTTCATTTATACAAGAAATTACAGTTTTCAGTTCAAGCATTCGCCTCAAAATTGGCTTGACAAAGTTAACAACACGACAGGAGGGGAAAAAATAGCCCCACAGCTTATCAAAAAGCCAATATCATGGGCGATGATGCAACCAAAGAAAAAAGAAGAGTATTTCCCATGCCCTCCACACAAATCAATGAACGGCCCATATTCTTCTTTACTCGAGGATAGTACAAACAATATCTCGGGAAGAGTCAGATATACTAGCAGCCTCGGCAATCCTGAGAGCCATGACGGATCTGTATGCTGCGAGCTCTGCGTTTGTCATGAGAGACTGGGCTCTGTTGCGCAGTCGAATAGCTGTTTCTACTGCTTGTTTTGCCGCACGTTCGGCTTGGGCAACTCTCTGCAAAGCCGCCTCCTCTTCAGCATTGTCTGTCAACCATAATGCACAAACAGATGAATTAAGGTTATTCTACCTCATAGAAGTAGAACCATAGTAGATTGGTCACCACTAAAGTAATTTAATGTCATATTTAGGGCACATATTCTATTGCTTTAATTTTATTGCAAGCGCATAATACGGTTGGCCTGAGACGAAGTCCATGACAAGGTCTTAATGCTATGGATCTCAAATGTCAAACAAAGGATAAAAATGTTGTTTCCTTTGTAGTCTGAACAAGATAAACATGTTGCGCAAGCATTGAAGGTAGATTAAAATCTGTCAGATTTAAATGTATTGCTCAGTAGGGTTTGTTATGCAGTAGTAATTACCTAGCAATAAAGCTTCAGGCTTTCCACGGCCCGCTTGGCTTTTTTGTCGCTTGAAAGATCTCTTTCGCTTCATGGCAGACTTTTGTGTTAGATGTCCTCGCCTGATGGGTGCACCCTAAGATTGAAACAGGGTATCGATTAGATTCTATACAATGAATGAAAGCTTGACAAAAAGAGAAACAACAGGACATAGCTGTAAAAAGAATTAAGCTCTGGCAATAGGTAACTGGTATCAGTAGATGGTATAATCCAGGCTAGACAGTAGAAAAGGGAGCCAATATAACAAGATTGACGAACTTGGAAATGGGTATGAAAAACTCCAAAATTACCTGAAGCTGAAATACCCTTAGCAATGGTGCACCTCTCTTGGACCTCTTAATTGTCCAATATTCATACACAGCATGCACATTATCATCCTTTCCTAAAGCAGGATATTTGGAAAGAAGCTCACTCAAATCGTTTTTCCCTTGGGGATTGTTGTAGGCATCCTTTTCAAATATGCTTATTATCCTCTCAAAGTCTTCGTAAGAGATATGATTCCTTTGAGAGCTGTTTGGATCAGAATCTGCATGATTCAACTGAATGAGCCATTGTTCATCCTCTGAGTCCATGTCATAAATAGAATCCCTTGAGATAGCTCGTCCAACTTCATCATCCACCATTCTGATATACTCTGGCACAGGGCGTGAGAAAGGATCTGTAACAATCCCTTCCATGTCATCAGAAACTTCGTGTACCCCAGGAATTGGGATTGTCTTCCCCTGGGAATTACGCTCACGGCCCACAACATGCAACTCTTTGAATAACAGCCAGTCCCACTTATCAGTGAACTCAAGCTTCCATGCATCATCAACTGACCACATGTAGGCTTGAGTGTGACGATTAACGACATATGACCTCATATCTGAAGGTTTAAGCGAGTACCTAGTAATACCTTGTATCTTCACAACTATACACCACTTATTGGTATCTGATAGTTCTAGCATAACTTCAGCACCTTCTTCCCTCCAGCACCTATCAGCTTGAAGATTAAGAAGGTTTGCTTTGCTGTGAACAGAATCTATGTTCTGTCTCACCTCAGCCAAGGCTAGTTTTTCATTCATTCTCTCGACAGGACTCTTCAGAGAAGATCTCTTTCTCCTAGCTGATCCCATGGGAGTCGAAACATCACTTTCATCCATGTTTTCAAGCAAATCAAGAGAAATTTCTAATGTTGCTTTAGGTTGGACAGGATCCACAGGAGGTTCTTGCCTACTTGATCGCAGCTTTACTTCTGTTTGTGAGGCAGCCATGCTGTGCTTCAACCCAATTCCATTGTCAGGTAACCTAGCTATAAGAAGACGCCCGATTTCGGGGATGTCTCATAGTTCTCCTCCGCCTTTGATGTTTCTTCAGCCTCAGACCATGCGCCACTAATCCAGCAACTTGTTCAAGGGGCATGGAGTTCGGAACCACTCTGCAAGGTTCATTGCTGCCCACGTCAGTAGTGGCAAAACCACTGCTCTGAGCCCCAGAATCCAAATACAAAGGAGTGTGAGGATAGATTTCTTCAGATCCCCCATCCAGCAGCCTGCTGTGCCGAATCATAGCTGGCAGATACATCGAATCAAGAGCTACGGCATAATGCAAGCTCCAAAAGTATGAAGGAAGTGCTGAGAAATCGACTGACAGCAACGGTTCAGATTTCTTGGAACCATGAAGTGCACACCACCCACAATGCGCAAGAGGCCTATGTAACAATGCAGACTGCAGGAACAAGCACAAATGTTACACCAATTATACCAGAAACTAAAATAAGACAGATGAAGGCTGTAGAAAGCTTACGGCACTCTGGCGCTGGAGCCTGACAAAGTGCAACCCGTGGGATGCAAACGCAGCAGCTAAGCCAGCAGACAAGATGAAAGTAGCAAGGTTCCGGAACTTTCCTCGCTGCCTACTGCGGCGCATCCACCGCAGCATGGGTAGAAGAAGGCCGAGGAGCCGGTGAGAGCTCCCAGAGCAAGACGTATCAACAAGGAAGACGAGCGTCTGAGTCCCAGAGTGAGCGGTGGCACCATCTACCAGGGCCGAGAAATGGGCATCCAAGAAGCCAGTTCTTGACGCAAACTCCCGGGAGGAGGAGCATGGAATTGCGGCCGCAATGTCACAGGCGACCTCTGGCTCTTGCGGGATCAGGAGAGGGCTGACCTTCGACCGCTTGCTCTTCCTCCGGGTGTATACTATCCCAAACCTCCTGCTGCCGTCCTCGGCGACGACCTCAGCGGCGGGCTCCCTCCTGCGGCGGCGTTTCCTGCTGTACACGATCCCGAAGGACTTCGTCAGAGGTGGCAATTCCGGTTTGGGGTAATCCTCCTTTTGGTGCTGCTGGCTGTGGCCGTGGTTGATGTCGACGTGGAAGGCTGCGGCCTCCTTGGCGTCCCAGCGGATCCGGTCAGCGGCGAGGCGCTTGCCGGAGCGGAGGACCCGTGTGGCGGGGTCGGCCTGGTCCTGGGATTGCGGCGGCTTGGGCGCCTTGGGCATGAAGACGCGAGTGGAGCGGCGGGCCCCGGCGGCCGGCATGGGCTTCCCCCTCCGCCTCCTCGTCCTCCTCGCCTCCGTCGTCTACCCTCGCCTCCGTCTCGGCGGGCCCAGGGCCCCTCCCGGGGAGACGGCCGCGGCGGCGGCGGGGATCCGATTGCGATCAGATCCCGACCGGTGAAGTGGAGGGGATTGAGTGGTCCTCCTGAGCGCCGAGGAGAAGATCTACGGGGCGGAGGGGGAGGAGGCGGGCAGCGGCGGTGAGGTTGGGAGGGTCAAGTAGGAGATGGGGGCGGGTGACCGCCGACTCGCCGCGCCGCCCGCGGCCGCCGCAAGGAGAAGGACGGGAAGCTTCGGGGACGGCTAGGGTAGGGTTACAGCGGGGCGACGGCGACGTGTGCGTGCGTTTCTGATGAGACTGGGCCGGTCGTGGGCTGTCTGGGCTGTTTCTTTCGAGTTCTGGATCATCAGAGATCAAAGCTTACATTTGCCCGCGTACGGGTCAGGCAGGCGAGCAGCCGCCGCCGGTTCGGTTCAGGTCTTTTTAATCGACTCCACCGGTTTTCAATACATAATAATAAAATAATGCATACATATACAGTAGTATATACTTGTTCTTATCTTATTTTTGCTTCTTTATTTACTTAATAATTAATTAATATATATGATTACTAATCTATGTATAATCTATTCAATTATACTACATACTCTACTACTATAATAACTATATACTATACTATTACTTCTATTTCTTAATATACTAGATAAACGTCCATAAGTTGTACGGAAAAAAAAATATTACGATAATTTTATACGAACATGTTATTAAAAATATTCTATGTGATGTTTAGGATATTAATGTTACCAATTTAAGTTCATGTATTTTTTTATCGGCTTCACAGTGTTTTTATAATACCTTTTCTTATCTTACTATTAATTATATGCTGGTGTGTTGCTACTGAGTAGATAAGTTATATTTTTTTGAGAATTATATTACACAGTACAATACAGATGATCATAATACACACGCACACTCATATATCTTAAAACATACGTATGCAAATCCTACCCCTATAAGCATCTTCAAAGGACTGAGGTTACAGATCATCACATTGTAGTGACCATAAATGGCTAATGTCCACTTAGTCCATTTGGAAGGGTACGGAATTAGGACCACCTCAACCTGCTAGGCCTGTTGCTTTGGTCAAGGTGACACCATAGTATTTTTTTCTAAACTCTAAAAATACATTACATCCAAATGGAGCCTTAATAGTTTCTGTCATTTCCATGGTAGAAGGCACTTGTTTTAGAAACCACTCCATCCATCTAACAGAAATGTATTTCTCCTTTCCTCAAAAAGTTGAACAGTTTGTAGTTGACTAAACCTAAGCAATAATAACATTTATACTTATGAGCTAGACTAATTATGGATATTATCAATATTTCGAGGTATTAATATAAATATTATTTCTATATAAACTTAGTTAAACTCAGAGAAAATTTTGATGACCTGATATCATTATTTTATGAAGGGAAGTCATCCACATCACCTAGTGTTTTGGTGGACTATTAAATTCTGTATTCCGTATGTGATGCTGCCTCCACCGGTATGACAGTGCTCAAATTTTTTAGAAATAATTATTTTAATAATTAATTATAGATCTGGAAGATGCAATAATAAAATTACAAATTTAGATGTCAATCAGCGGACCAGAAGCCCATAGGAGTCTAATCGGGTGGGTGTTATTATCATTGCCGAGATAGACCAATCGGCATTCGATCGGCCGATAGCTTAGGTTTAGTCAAACTACAAACTGTTAGATGGATAAAAGAAATTTGTCATTTGGACACTATGGGCACCCAGCCACGCGGCAGAGCCAGAGAAGGCGTCATCGCCCAGAAGCAGCAGCACAGACGTTTTTTTTTTCGTTTTCTTTTCTATGATATGATTGGTTTCTATTTTCTTTTAGAATTATACAGTACAACGCAGACGCTCACAACACGCACGTACACTCATCCCTATGAACACACGCACGCAAACCCTACCCCTATGAGCACATCCGAAGGACTGAGCCGGCAGATCTGGAGATTCCCGAAGTCACCACTGGCGCCTCGTCATCGACGGGAACGTCGCTTACCACTTAAAGCATAAAGATAAAAGAAAATAGTATATATATTTCAGGTCATATATATTTTACGTATGTAAATATTTCATAGAGAAGATGTAGAATCATGGGAAAATTTGTCATTGGACACTACAAGTGACCGCTCTTTCTTCTTTGGATACTTGAAGAAGTTAAAATTTGCCAGAGGGCACCTTAATTCTTATTGAGTTTGTTGGTGGACATCACGCCTAACCAAATATTTTTATAAAATAGATGTAAAATCATATAAGTGCCACAAAATTATACCATAAAATCCGTTAGACTCTACGTGATGAGAACTACATAGTAAAATATAGTTTTTTACTGAAAATAACTATTTTATCTCTCTTCATAAATAAACAAATTTGACCATGGTTAACTTTGTTTATTTATGAAGAGAGACAAAATAGTTATTTTCAGTCAAAAAAAATATTTTTCTTGTATAGTTCTCATCACATAGAGTCTAATGGATTTTATGGTATAATTTTATGACACTTAATGATTTTATATCTATTTTATACCACGCCCAATTAATACTTTTATAAAATAGATATAAAATAATACAAGTACCACAAAATCCGTTAGACTCTACATGATGAGAACTACATGTATTCTTGCTGGATAGGGTTCACAATCGTTTTTGAGTGATCGTTTAGACAAATTTGCTCAAAAAAAAAAAAGATTAGACAAATTGATATCTCCTTATAGATGTAATCTTCTATTGTTTTTTTACTGTCACACAGTAACAAATAATAAGATAAATAGATTTTGACCTAATGGGCAAATATATAAGAACTGACTATACCTAGGTAGATGCTAAAGAAAATAAGAACTGGATATAACATACCTAGGTTTAGAGGGAACGTATCTAGTGCAAACAAACTTCCCATGAAAACCCGTGCAAACCACGGTAAAAAAGTAGTCTAAATTCACAAAAAAAATTCACACATGTAGATGATATGATGATACACAACTTTGCAAAATATCTTGTCAAAATTCGACTTCATTTGTGAGATATAAAAATAATAAATTTCAAGCCGAAAAGTTGTCCCGGATGATTTAGTAGAAATTTGTTATTTTTATATCTCACAAACGAAATCGAGTTTAGATACGATATTTTGCAAGGTTGTGTATTATCATATCATTTACATGTGTGATTTTTTTTGTGGATTTAGACGACTTTTTTATCGTGGTTTGCACGGATTTTTACGGGAAGTTAGTTTGCACTAGATACGTTCCTAGGTTTGGATGTTAAAAAATTTCAATCAATACAAAACTTATCTTCACAAACAATCTAGAACATAATTTTAAAATTTACTCATCTGGGGCATTGAAATACTTTTGTTCATGAGTTCGCGGCCGTGCAGGTGAAACGCCGAGAGAGCTTCGAAAACCCTGGCATGGGGTTCAAGATCCTCCAGTGCTTCTACAAGATGGTGGGACGTGACGGCAAGCTGGACTCTAAGTCGCTCTGCTTCTGCACGCTCATGTTCCTGCCGCACAGGCGCGACGGTCTTCCTGACCTGCTGCGCTTGGCCGTCACTGAGCCGGATCGGATTTCGTCATGCGGTGCGCGCCCCGGCACGAGCAGGCAGTGCGCCCGTGCAAGGTCCAAAAGCTCAGGTTCTTCACGTTTGACGCGGTGAGCGCGCTCAGCCAGCTCGTGCTGTCCGCGCTGTTCACGGACGCTGCCGACCTGTCAGGGATGGTGTCGAACGTGCCACCCCAGGGGCACATGGGCGGTGAGGCAGACGTGCGCCATGGAGGTCGACAAGGAAGGCACGACAGCAGTTGCAGCGATGTACGCCGCCACGGGTCTGATGAGTGCCTGACTTGTCCTCCGGTGAGACCCCTGCCACCACTAACCGTTCATGTTCGTGATTGTCGAGTACGAGAAGGGCGAGGTATTATTCCTAGGCCACGTACGTCATGGACCCTTTCAAGGAGGATTGAATTGAGATTGACTCGGGGTTAGAGATTACACGTGAAAGAATAGATACTTCTTCAACCGCCCATAAAATGGAGGCAGGAGAGCCCCTCTGTCACTGTTCAGCACTGTTTATGTGGGTCCCGCATGCGCTGTTCGTCACTGTTCATGCGGCCCCCACATACACTGTTCACCGTCGTTTTTTTTTTTGCTCAGCTTCGATTTTTCCTCTCTCTAAACCGGCGCAGCGGAGCGCGCCCATCGACCTAGTATATATACATACATATAAGATTTTAGAGATAGACGGCTCATATAACATATGTCAAGATTGAACGGTAATTAAATAGGAAGAGTAAGATCTTGAATGACGGAGGGCACATATAAGATAATATCTAGATCGAACGGTTATTATAGAGAGAGAGCTTCCCTCAAAAAACTCGCTCTTTTATTTAAACTAGCGGAGATGCACGTGCGACACGCACGTGTGTGTAAAAATTCTTCCACGGCAGAAAAAATAACAATCAAATTTCTAATTCTATTTAGAAAAATTATTTTTCAAATGTATAGACCTCAACCATAAATCTTGATTTTTATAATGCATAGGAGTAAACTCAAATATATATCTATTGGTCTAGGCCGAGAAGGCAAAACCCATCCAATATATGGAGACATGAGACATTGCATTCGACATTTTTGGTAAAGAACTCAATGAAAACTCAGTCGCACATAATTGTTAGGTCGATCTACGTGTCATCATCGTCGTGCCCTGTCGAAGAGCTGTAGGCCATCATCGTCATCCTCTTAAGGAGATCGTCGTTGAGGAGCTGCAAGTCGTCATCATGGAAGTGAAGGCTAACATGAGACGGTGTCAAGATCGAACGGTTATTATAGAGGAAGAGGCCTTCTAGAAAAAAACTCGGTTTTTTATAGTATGTATATATGAGTGATGATGACGACGATGATGATATATGGTATTGACTTCACTCGTCCTTCTCGGCAAACACGCAACAGTTCGATCAGGCTGTACCATCTAGAATTCCTGTTACTTGAAAAGTTACTTAGAAGTAGTTTTATTAAAAAAATAAAATCTCCCGATAGTATTGCCCTGAAAGTCTGTTCCGTTGTCTTCAAAATAACAGTAAAGAAAACATATTTAGACAAGTATTTTGAAAACACATACTCGAAGATGATTTTCTGAAAATTGTGTGGAGAAGTTGACAGTTCACATCTGGGATCGGCAGATCGGATTGTGCAGCATGATGATGCCATGCTCCATCATGGCTCCCGACCTCTACGTTTTTGTTCATGATTATTGTACAGTGGACACGCATGAACCACCACCGGTTCCCTGTACCAGAAGGCGAAGAAGTTGAAGGCTATGCCGATGAGCATCCACGAGTTGTAGTTCACACCCGCCGCCGCCGGAGGCATGACCTGGCCCAAATGGGCAAAAGTTGATCATCGCCCGTATCTGTAACACCCCCGGTATTACGTTAGACTAAACCTGCCATGTCATCATCATCATTGCATGAGCATTCATAATTAGAGAACACTAATGTGAACAACTAAAACAAGTTTACTATTTTAGGGTTTGTTTGGGTTCCCTTATATCGTATGTGTATGTGTATATCATTTAAACTCCTTTCGCATGTTTGATTCCTCGTTTATAAAAGCAACCAACTAAAACTAATCTTGATGTTTGCAAGTGCTTGACTAACCCCGACTCACACCCTAACCATGTTTCATAAGTCAAACAATGCAAAAAGAAAGAATCAAAATTGAATTCAGAATCCGAATCCCAAAACCCTAACCCTAGTTGGTTAAGTGTTGGAATTCGAATTTCATTTTCAATTTTGGTGAGCTAACCATAATTAATTTTATAAATAAAAGTTGCTAACCAATGGTACCACTTCAAAGTATGAAGTTTGTACTTTGAAAGTGTACTATTGGTTGGGTTTGAAAAGTGCCACAACATCATTAATTAATTGCCCAAAAGTCCAATTTGAATTTCCTTTTCAAAAACCCTAAATTTCAAAGTGTTTTTGCCCCCTTCTTAATTTCATCTCAAAATATTCAAAATTTGGGAAAACTTCAAAAGTACAGTTTGTGCATCTCTTTGAGCTCTACAACTTTGGTATATAAAGTTTTTCAAGTTTTTAAATAAAATTTGAAGTAATTTCAAAAGTTGTTTGAATTGGGAAATGTCCTCTTTTGATCTTTAAACTCCAATTCAAAAACTATTTGGTTTCAGGAAAAACTTTCTACATGAAAGTTGTAGATCTTGAGAAAATGAACAACTTTTATTTTTGGAGATTTTCATCTTTTATTCAAAAATTAAAAGTAATTTTGAAATCCTTAAAAATTAAGGTTTTGCCCTCTTTTTGAATTTGAAATACAAATTCAAAATCTATGTGAAATCTGACAAAACTTCTTAAATAGAAGTTGTAGAGAATTAAATTTTGCACAATCTGTATTTTGGGAATTTTTTCAACTTTTATTCAAATTTTTTGGAGTAATTTGAAAAGGGGAAAGATGTGCCGGCACGTGCTCTGATAACGAGGGGGGGGCACCTCACCCTCACCCATGCCGGGCGGCCGGCCGGGCCGTCGCCGTGGCCTCTCTCGGCCATTCCCGGTTTCCCGCGCCTCCAACCATCTGGCCGAGCTCATGAAGCTCCTAGCTACCCCCCCCGACCTTTTCATACTCTATAAAAGTCGAGCACACGCCGGCACCACCTTCTTTTTCCCCTCATTGCTCACCGCCGGCCAACATAGCCTCCTCCTCAGGCAATTCGCGGCGGCGGTGCTTGATCATCCTCCAATTCCTCTTGCCAATCGCCCCGAAACTTCTTTTTGCGCACTGCCGAGCCAATCGTGGTGTCGTGAGATCGCCTGAGCCGCTCGCGTGCCATCATCTTCTTCATCTCCCGGCCGCCGAAGCGCCGCCAAGCTCGTCTCGCCGGGCAGCCCAAGCCCCTTCAAGCCCGCCTCCGGTCGAACCAAAGACAAGCATCGTGTCTCCGGTGAGCGCTCTCCACTTTCCCCGAGCATTAGCCGAGCCAATCCAGGCCGGGCAACGGTGAGCCGCGTTGCGTCGTCATCGCCGCGTGTGCCGCCCGCTTCATGCCGTCGTTGCATCCAAGCCCGACGAGTCGTAAAGGGTGAGCGGTAGCTTGATAGGTCCGCCACGGGTGCTGGAGTCGTTGGTGTGGTCGGTGTCGCTGGAGGAGTCGCCGACGGCGTAGTAGCGCTGCCGACGCCGCCGCCGCTCGTTCGGCCGGAGGAAAAGGAAGAAGAGGGAAGGCGCCGACAGTGGGGGCCTCTGTCAGCCGAGAGGGAGAGGGGAGGAGCGCGCGCGGCGCTGCGCTGGGGTGAGCGGGCCGCGTACTGGGCCGGGCCGTCTTTGTGTGCGGGCTGCACAGTGAGCCGTGGGTGGAGTGATTTTTGCATCAGGAAGGGCTAGTGCCCCGGGTGTAGTGTCGTCCACTTGTGAGTCGGTTAAGGACCGTCCGTTGTTTGGCCCAGGATCATGAGGTTATTGGATAGTACTAGTCGCATGCTAATGGCGGTAAGCTCCCTTGTATGATCCATGACGAGAACGGATAACGGGACGAGTGTAGCGTGTACCCATCCTACGGGGCCACCGTGGAAGGGACCGCGGCGTAGTGAGATGGTGTACTGTACCTGTAGCTAGGACCCGTTCGCCGGGAAAAATGCAAGCGTGAGTTGATGTATGTAAGATGTTCTGTCCTGCATACATCGTGTGGCTAGGAAGCCCCAGCTGGGTATATTAAGCGATTCGAATCGTCGTTGCTCCACGATATGGGAGACTTGATCCGAGTCCCGGCATCGTAGTAATGATGAAAGTGAGAATGAAAGGTTTTGAATTCGACATATGTTTGACAATTGATTGTTATAGTAAAGTAAGGACTGGCTTAGTCTCTTTTGCAAAGGTGTCATTTGATCTTGCTAAAGCCTTACCTTGATTCCCACTAGCCAGCATTCCTGAGTCTTCTCCTAAATTTTTGGTCGGGTAAGTCTTGCGGAGTACTTTTTGTACTCAGGGTTTGTTCAACCCCTGTTGCAGGTGAACCGTGTGAGCAAGTGTGCTACGGCTCTTGCTGGTCGTTGATGAAGTAACTGACGAGGAGTAGATTGTGTGGCCCGTGGGCAGGGCACTTTCGTTGTGTGATTGTAATAAAGTTAAGTAATGATACTTCCGTTTTTTGTAATAATGTTACTCGGGTTTGTATAAGTTTGACAAAAGTTTTGTAAATTAAGTTATTGTAAGTCTTCCGCTATTACGGTATTTTGTATATGAAAATTGTTGTAATCTTGTGATGTCTCGTAAGTATCGATCCTGGAGGAATCGTGGTTTATCGGGGGTTCACCCGACGGGACATTCTAGGTTATGTGGTGTACAAGCACGGTTGACGAGAGGTCTTAGGGACAATGTCGTGCTTGTGGGCCATATAATTTAGAAGGTTTCGCCACAAAGATCCACCGTAGCACCGGAACGACACTGTGGGAGCGCTGCGTACACGGCAGACGGGGGCCGTGATGCCGGCGAGGAAGAACCAGTTGAGCGCGATGTACCTCGAGGCTCACCACGGTCCACGGCGGCGACCGTCCCCGACGAGCTTGAAGTCCGCGAGGAACGGCATGGGTTGTGACATGCTCATCACGCACTGCACCCCTTGTAGCAGACGTTGGCGATCGGCTTGCCGGGGAGTATGAGGCCTATGACGTACTCGGAGATGATGTTGAGCCCCGGCGTCTGGTTCGTCGCCGCCGTGTTGATGCTTATAGGCAGCGTGACACGAAGGCCAAGGCGCAAGTGAAGAGGAGCCCCCGTAGCCGTGTCCATGTTGGACTCGTTTGAGATTACATGTAAAGGGTGTATATACATGTAAGATCTTGTAGACGGACGGTTCATATAAAATAATGTCAAGATCGAACGGTAAATAAAGAGGGAGAGTAAGATCTCAAATATTGAAAGGCTTATATAAATCGACACCTAGATCAAACGGTTATTATAGAGGAATAGCCCTCTAAAAAACTCAGCCATTTTCCTCTTTTGCAGCCATTTTCCTTTTTTGCAGAGGGAAATATCAGTGCCTCCACAATCCTTTGAACTGCTCCACACCCTGACCCAACCATTTTTCTTCATCAGACCTGGGTGGATAGTGTTGGGCGTTGTCATGGCGTGTGGCCGGGTGGGCAACACAGCATCAGCTGGTGGATCTACTCATCATTAGGTGCTGTTTATATTGATCAAAATGCCCTTCAATTCATTTGCTAGTACAGGTTGGCCATACATTCTCTCTGTTAGTTTTGGGTTCTGATATTGTCCAAAATTTATTTTGGAGCCATCTTGAGAGTCATGTGAATTTATATGATAAAATATACATTAAATTTGTTTATCAATTATCCTAGAAATCAATACTGCCATGTGCTAATAAGTGCCAGAGGTGCTCTACAAAGATCTTGAGGAAGTACTAGTAGTAGGAATTGGAAAGAGTCAATCCAAATCCATCTACTCATGGTTCATTAGTTAATTCACTCAACTTGTAAACATAGATGTCTGAAGTCTGAACGTGCTTCTTAAATTCTGTATCCATGGTTCGTTACCTTGGAATGGTATCTCATGAATGATATGAGATTATAGACTTACTACGCAGTTTTTCTTGTCGCTTTAAAATTTTTGCAATAACCATCTTGATAATCAAATACAGACAGGAAGTGTAACTTTTATTTTCTATGTTTTTTGTTGCAGGAGAACCTCAACAAAGATCCCAACAGAGTAGATGGGAACCTTGAACACCAAAATTGAATATTAATCTCCTTATGATCTAGTGTAAATAGTAAACTAGTATGTCATATGCTCAACTTTTTATGACCATGGTTGGAGAAGAAGCCACTGTCTTGAATTTTATTGGAAGTCACTTGTGCATGTCTGCTAGAGTTCTGTTTTTACTTTTCCTATCCTGTTTTTTTTCTCCTAGAAATTGACCATGTTCTGTCAGTTTTCAGGATGCTTCTATGCTGGCCACTTTACCATTTTTTTTTTTGTAAAATTGGGTTCTAATCATTTTATTGTTGTCTTATTGGTAAAATTTGGTTTCTATGCTAATCATCATCTTATTAGTCAAATTTGGTTTCTGCAGGATGCTTTTATAGGGCGTTTCTGCAAGATGGTAATCAGTTCTCTAACAATTTAATGATTAGCTTTTTCCTGAATTGTTTTTTTTTTTTTCTATAATCCATTTGAAAATTTCTTGGGCCACCACAATAAAATATATTGAATGGGATTGGCTTGCATAAAGGGCATTTGCATTAACTGTTAGCAATATATTACAAAAGAGCATACTGCAGTGCAATATCTGAAGGTGCCATTTTCAGAATAGGATTTCACTGCGTTTATGTTAGGTTTAGTGCTCTTATAGCTTCATTAATCAGTAAGATGGTCTAGAGAACTATGCCAGTTGAATGTGTAATTGTCCCATGTCTTGGGATCACTAACGAAATAAAATGTTTTTTTTGCGGCCGATTTTTTTTCCCATGGAGGTTGTTGCCGATTTTTTTCCTCTTTTGCAGCCATTTTCCTTTTTTTTTTTTTTCTATCTCGTGGCAACTAATTTTAATTTGGTTTTCTTTTGAGCCTACTACTGGTTTTTAAGGATGAATGAACATCCTAGGAACATAACTTGAACGTCTATTATTATTTAGTTATTTAGTATGATGGATCTTATATTGCGATAGATGAGGCACCAAAGGAGTCTAACGTGTATTATTAGTTAGTTATTTTAGTAAGGTTGAATTTATATTGCGATAGATAACGCACCAAAAGAGTCTCCAACAATAATTGGATCATACAAAGCATATTTCAAACAATAAACCATTTTTTGCCAAAACATTTTTTAAGTAGATGAATCATGGATGACTACACTTTGCAGTTGAATACACACAGTTTTGTAGCTGTATCTAAGTTATTCCACAAAATCACATTATAATTATGGCAGCTAAATAACCCATTGGAATCAATATTGGGGTTCCAACAACTCACGCCAACTTAGTTTTTTATCTGAAAAATGACAAAACTAACACATCCCTCTCTTCTCTAGTCCCTCTAATAAGCATCACCTGTCAAAAGAAGCAGAACAACAGAAAACATTAAAAAGGAATTTTCATGTATGTGGGTTTACAGATGATATAAAGAACATTATAATTATAGCTCATGCTAAAGTGCCGATTACTAACTCATGTACAATAATTTGTCAAAAGAATCTTTTCTAATGAGCATTAAGTTGATGCAGCAGTCAGTATATACATGAATTGAGATGACCTCATGAGCAGTATATACATGAATTTCAGATTGATGATAGATACGGCCATGGCTCAAAAACAGAAGGTATAAACATATGAATTGATCATACAGCCAGCAAACCATGAGTTGAGATAGCAGGATATCAAAGGTTGTAGACACTGATCACCATGGAAGGTACAAACATTTCATTGCAGTGGTTTCCAAAAGTTTTCCATATACTGATAAAAACATCAGAATTTGAGGTAAATTATGCACTGCTGCTGCTGCTGAACAAAGAAAAAGATCCATAAGCCAAATGTCTTGGTTAAATATTAGCCCAATGTTCTTTCAAGTATACAAACTAGGATAGATTTACTTTTGCTTCAACAGTAAAATTAAGATTACTTCTCATCCACAACATTGGCTGATGTGGTGTTATTTGCAGGTCCTATGATTTATTAAAAATAAAAATATGAGGGCATACAATGCAAGGTCTGTTAGTATATCATTACAGGATGCAATCAAACAATGCCAAAATGCAGAAAAGATTTATATAGCTGAAAAAAGAGATAACTTCACCTTGAAATAATAAGACCACCTCAATTTCTTAAACTCCCATCAATTACAATGTATATAATGTTGCAGAAAAGTTCAGAAGATATACTTCTTTAGTCTACACAATTTGTAAGAAATTGGAAATTGGATAAATCACATGGAACTAACATAAATTCACACAAAGAAAATAATTATACTGAAAACAGAAAAAAAAAACTGAAATCAAGCATGGTCTACAACTGCAAATGGTTTTAGTTAAACCCAAGAATAAAGGCTATAATAATGTACTGCAGATAAATCCTAAGAACACAAGGACTAAGGTCCTTCCCAAACTCATTACTAGCAAGGAGAAAACCTGATGGCTATGGCTGTTTGCCTATTTATGTAGCATAATTTCCCATGTACACAAATGAGTGATGGACATTGCCCAATTTGATCGATTGGAAGCATGATAGCTGCTTTCTGATTTAGTATCATAGCAGGATAAACTATTGTGGAAGAATTGACCTTATAGATGAGTAGTTCACCAGTGCTGCGTGCTGAAAGTTCTTTGACAGAAACAGTCTCTCATCTGTATACAAAAACATAATTCAGAGCTGAAATAATCACCAATTTGTCATCCATTCATTCATTTTTTTTAAAAAAAAAATGGAATCCAGAAGTACTAGTTCCATGTTCTCAATGTACAGAGATGTTGACACATTGATGATTTATTAAATTGACTATTTGACCAACAGAGATCCTACAACAACATGCAGTTGGAATCAGAGGGAGCAAAGATCTTATTCAATATCAAGTTCGTTGTTGCCAGGCAAAGGAGAACTTCAAACATATTCACATGGATGCAGATGGCAAAAAAAGTGCCATTGACAGTTGTGAAATGCAGGACAACTATATGGTTCAGCTAACAAGCACGAGCCTGTCATTTTCAACCAAGAATGCTACATATAAAAAATACATAGTTACCAAATTAGAATAATACTCCATCATTTCTGCCCTTACTGAGTCCATATCCCTTTTAATTACATCTGGCATGTACCTGCAAGAAGAGAAGAAATATTAGATTAGCAACTCCGTGAATCCTTCCAAACTAGCTATAAATCAAAGTATCATAAATCTCTTCCAAATATAATCAAGCATATAATCAAAGGAAATGAAAAATTGACATGAAAAACTAGGATATTTAGGAATAGCAGATAAGGCGTCATGCATGCTCCAGTCAGCCAGGGTTCACACAATGACACAAAGATAACGGGACAAGTTGAACAACAGTGCATGGTCACAGTTAGTAAAGGTCAGAAACCTTGAATCTCTAATATCAACTAGTGCATATATAGACCAATATAGAAAGATCATAAATTCAATGGCAAATTTTATGACTGATGGAGACAGTGGTGAGTCCAAACAAGTGCAGAGCATTCTCTAGCACACCTTTTTCGTCCTAGCAGCACGCCACTGTTGCTGATGGAATGCAGATGAAGCCAGCATCTCCCATAGGTGGAAGGCTAACTAAAACTAGAAAAAACAGCCATAACTAGTGCTAATGATTTAGAGGCCAAAGCAGCCATAAACATGTGTAAATTAGAAAAATAGCAAGGCTAAAAAAGAAGCTAATTTCCAATGAAAACAAATGCAAAATCTATACTCTTGTAAATTTTCAATCATAATTAGCCTCACAAAAAATCAGTAATAGTAGAAGAAACTACCTATGTGAGAAATCATGGGGAGTAGATGGATAAGGATGCTTTGATGGCAAGTGACTGTGATCTGCCCAAAAAAACAAAGAGAGATAAAAGAGGATAAATAACACTGATGAAAGTATTAGCTCTAACCAAGAAGCGCATATAATTAATAAATATTCAGATCATAGGCAAGTAGAATTTATAGATGTGACTACACAAAAGAAACGATTTTATATTACAATCTCTATATCAGGACTAAAATAGGAATCAACAGCATGTCCAAACAAGCCAAGTAAACAAAACAAACGGGAATACATCCTGTAGGACTGGATGCCATCAATCTTTGGTGGAAAACTGAATTCTGATAGTTGATGCTCGAATAGATAATGAAACAATAGTCACCATGATTTCACAAGGGGAACTACCATTTTTTCTAAAAAATGATCTTTAAGCATCGCAATAAGGGGCTGAGGTAATCAAATAAGCACCAATAGCACCCTAAAAACAATAGCTGTAGTCAGGGACAAACTACATATGTTAATCAACAACTAGTTGCACAAACTGATGTTTGTGAAATAAGCTCTAAGCATCAGAACTGGAGGTGAAAAAAATCAATCTATGAATAAATTCAAAATAAGTAATATAGCAAAGAGTTGGATTCCTCGACACAAGATGAACTGACAATTTAGCTAGACTCCTACAAACGGTGGGGAGAGAAATCACATGCACTCACTAGAGTGAGGTGCAGGATCTGGATTTTGAGTTCTACAGTTTAGGAGCATAATCCATGTGAAGAGAACCAGCCAAGCAGCAGAAGGCAGGAGTCACAACGAGTCGATGCTGGAAGTCAGCAGCAAATGATATAGGGCATGTAGTTGTAAATACTAGTAATTTATATAGACCAAATTTGTCTGTGATTTATGCATGAACTGAGTTGTAGGAACACTTGCATGCTGTAAATATCTACAATAGAATTGATATTTCCACAACATTCATCTGTATAACATCTTAAAATATATTGATCTGCACATACTAGACTGCCACAGAAATTATCGAGAGAAATTGGATTTTCGGGGGGTTACGAAATAAGAAAATTTATCAAATGAAACAAAATTCAGAGCTACGAATACTCATCCTTGGCTACAAGAGCACAAACACCTTAGAATTCCAAATAAAAAAGCAGGTTCCAAGTATTAAAGCCATATTCAAAGTTTCTAGTATCCTAGATGGCTGCACAAACTGCATCAAATTTGTAAAAGAAACGAATAATAATTGCAGATTAAGCTCCTGGAAAGGGAGAACAGGAATTAGGCGCAATAAATTAGGACAAACCTAAACCCAATCTCCATTTGCACTAGCAATGGACTGGCAACATCATAATAATCGAAAGAACTTGAGGGTGGAGAGGTACCTTAAGTGTGAGTGGAGCTCACAAACTAAACCGAACAAATCCAATTACTGATTTGAGGATCCGCGAGCTGCTGCAAACAGAGGTGCTTGGTGGCAATCGTTCCAAGGGAAGAACCTCTCACGGGTGGAAGAACAAAAATCAGAAATTAAAGTGCAAGAATCTTAAATGTGAACCACAACGCCAAGGTGAAGTCCTGGTACCTGGAGGGGGGCGCGATAGCTTTGCTCGGCGTTGAACGTCTGCCAGCAGGACGAGGACTCGCCGCGCGCTGCGGCTGCCAGACCCCGCCGTGGCCGTGCATGTCTGGTTCTCCAATACCCTCAAGCAACTGCAGCAGGCTGCGGCAGACGGCTGCAAGGCGCGACTCTCCATCACCCTCAAGGATCCGAAGCAGGGTAGCGCCGGCGGGCTGTGGGGCGGCGCCGGCGGGCCCGGTACGGAGTAGGGGAGCGGAAAGGTCCGGTGGAGGTGGGTTCAGGAGGAGCGCCGGCGGGGGTTGGTCCAGAGCAGGCGAGCGGATAGGGTCCGGAGTGCCATCGGCGGCGAAGCTGCGTTCGTGCGGCAGAAATGGCGACGAGCTGGGCTCATGCGGCGGAGAGGGCGGCGATTTGGGCGAAACCGGCGTCCCCTCCCACGAGGCCACGATCTCGAAATTAGAATGAAAAAAAAACGGATATGATAAAAGAGGAGGCGGGCGCGGGGGACCCGCACGGGAGGAGCGGCGACGGGGTTATTCGCTCGGGTCCGGTGATTTGACTCGGGTACTAATTATTATTTAGTACCCAGGGTACAGTATAGAATAACTATATATATATATATATATATATAATATTCCTGGGTATCAAATAGTTATTTAGTACCTAGTCTTGAGTTTACTAGGCTTCCGAGCACCCCTCGGTCCGTTTAATTTTCGGCCCGGCCCAGATTTCGGTTTTCGGCCGTGGCCCGAGCGACCGAGCCCACTTCCACCCCCAACCCCCACCCCACCCACACGATCTTTCCAGTTCGGCTGCTCCTTACGAAATCCTGCCAGCGCCGCTCCTCGACTCCATCCGGCGCTGCCCACGCACCGCCGGCGTTGCTCCTCTTCCCAACCTCCGCCGGCGCCGCTTTGGATCGAACCCCGCCGTCGTCGACTGTCGACTCACAACCTTCCGGCGCCCCTCCACATCCCTCCGTTCGCACCGCCGCTCCACATCCCTTCCCCGTTGGCGCTGCCCTTCCACATCCCACCCACGTCGGCGGCGATGGCAGCGGTAGCTGGCATCCAGCTCCTCCGCAGGTCCAATCCTTCATCAACTTCCTTCTACGACCCTGCATCTCCACCCCTTTCCCTCATTTGACCGGATCTGCACCTCATCCTTGCTGATCTCCGGTTCTCGTCGGTCAGTACCTTTCATTCTCTTCAAATGATCAAATCTTTTGTTGATTGGACCCGATTTCTTCCAATCCTCTGCTATTTAATCCTTGTCTTGGTCATTTGGTGTATCTGTAGGGATGACTGGATTGCTCCTGCGGCTGATACCAATCCCCGACTAACGAGCTTGAGACGAATGGGGCATATAGGAGCCCCTGTCTTCTGCTGGTTTCCGACCTGATCAGAGCATGTAGAGCACCTTCTGTCATGTTGCCGAGCACCACTGCGCCAGGATCATCCTTTGTGCAAAACTTTTAGGTGCTTTTGCTGATCATGGCTGCTGGTTCGTTTTGGCATCCCATTGTTAGTCTATTCACCAGACCCTGTTCATTTTGCTTGTCTCTTTTGCTGGAGACATGTTCTGCAAAGGTTGTCGTCTTGGAATTTTTTTTATTACTTGTTCAAGTTATGTGGCAAAGGGTTGTTGATTCCATGTTTTGCTAATTGAACTAGCGTTTGGTTGGTATTCTAAAATCCTGTCAATATCAAATCTAAAATTGTGTATATTGAACTTTGTACTTGGTCCAACTTGTGTCGGATCTGTGCATCTGATAATGGAAGATTAGCTATATTTTTTATAGATTAATCTGGTGCACTATTGTTTTTGAAGCATCAGTATCATTTAATAATTTAATAATATGGTAATCTTTTTGCAAAGAAATCACTGATTTATTTAGGATTCTTATTAGTGCACCAAGTATCCTAACCGATTGTAAGTTAATTGCTCTTTCAATAAATTTCAGTAAATTATATAAGTTATATAAGTATCCTGCTGAACATTTGGCTACAAACTTTGATCTAAACTGTAGTCATCTACCAGCAGCTTCAAAGATTGTGTCATTGTGGATAGGCTAGAACAAACAAGCTTTTCCGTCCTCTGCATTATGGTCAAGGCTGTTCTTGCTCTCCCGTAGAGGCTGGAGCTTATAAATTCATCGGTGATTTACTCTTGCTCACATCAAGGCAACTCTCTAGCCCCTGCCTCATTCAACTGCCCATGCATGTGTACAATTCCTCTTGGTTGTGGCATTGGAAGATTCTGACATGTATTGAATCGAGTTGGATCTCCCCCGTCAAATCTAAGTTGAAAGAATGGAATTTCTCCCCATCAGTTTTTTCTAGCTTATAGAAATTTATGGTATATATTTATTATTTATTATTAATGAATAACTGTGTGGTGCAGGTATTCTCATAGTACTGGTGGAGCTTTTTGAAGACAGGAGTCATTCAAACGAACAATGTCTCACCGTGGATTCCTTGATCTACTTCTCCCTGTCCGTATGTCTCAGGTACAGCATTCCTACCCTCTCCAATTTTGTTGCACCTGCACCTGCAAGTAGCATTTAAGTGCATTTGGGAAGTCCTTTTGCTTTTGGTTTTTGCTTTCCAATTAGACTTCAGACCGTGTGAATCTCCATGCACAAAGAAATTTATTTTGAACCATAAAATTGATGCCAAGTTCATTCAGTAGAGTAATTTAGTTCACCTATGCAGTCTAGGGACACAAGGAGCTAATGGGACTGTTGTGAGGCTCATGAGACAGACCAGTGCTGTAATCATGGTGTTGGACAGTCGATTTCCATTAACTAGGTTCAGGGTAGTTGGTTGGGAGCATCTTCCGATGTACCTCCTATAGGTTGCCTTGCATGGCGTTCCAAGGCGAGCAGCAAGCTCCATGTTAAAATTGAGAGGTGAGCTTATGTCTTTTTCGTAGTTCTTAAGACGTCACCTAGGCGACACCTAGGCGTCCAGGCGTACCCAGCTCGCATGAAAAAAGTAGCGCCTTGCCCCCTAGGCGCCGCCTAGGCGTCCAGGCGTACCCAACACGCCTAACCGCCTTAAGAACTATGGTCTTTTTGTTGAGAAAGTTGTCATTTGCAAGGTCAATTTTCCATTTTTGTTGGGAGTTGAGCTCCCTCCATAGCTTTTCACTGGCTATTTATGCTAAGTACTTTCTAAACAACAAAAGCCTGGTGTCCTAAGCACATTTTTATCAGCCTTTATGTGCATTAATTTTTCATAATATGCAGTATCAGTTCTATATTATGTTACTCTTTCATAAACCTCTAGTGCCCTATCGACAAGTTCTGTTATTAGAAACACAAATATATTTTCTTGTGCCCTTAACCAACTAACGCCATCTTGCATATACCCTTTATCCCAACATACAGGTATTTCTTCCTCCCACAATAAATTGTAGTTCCTTCTCATCAATATAGATCAACCTTCCAAGAGTCTTTATGATCAAATATGTTATAAACAATAAAATTATATTTTCAAACCAAAAAATGTTTCTTTATCATGTATCCATTTATCCCTACATATAAATTTTGATTGAGTGCTGGAGGCCTTACATCAGCAGGGATGGTGCATTGCCTCGGGATGCATTACGAGATTACTCACTAAGGAATCCAAACAATTTCCTCTATGGTGTCGGCTCTGCTGTATGGCGCAAGCGCACAATAACAGGGCACTAGGACTGGTGAGTGGTGACATTCCCATTCTGAACAATATGCATTGTTTGAGTAATATACAGGTAGCTTTTCACTTGTATTTCACTGAGGCTGCTGGTTAGTTTTTTGGTCTATATGGAATGAAATTGTAGCATGTGCGTGGTCAGATTACAACCACAAATCTAGGCGTGTTTGATTTTGATGTGCTAACTGCATGGGAAGAATAATTATATAGTTGATTTCAGAGTCATGTTAGTATACATATGAGGAAATCATAATAAATGGTCACATACTTGTTTGGTACAAAGATATTTAGTTTAACTATGTAATTATTTAAACCTAAAATTGTACTCAGAAGTCATTGGGAGCTTATTTGTGCAGCTAAGATGTTCTCTAGTTATTTCATTTCTTGTCAGCTAGTAACCAGTATATCTTATTTCTTTTAGTCAAGACAAGTCTAAACATTCTCTCCACCAAGTTCTTGGCTTTCTATATCAAGTCTTCAATTCACTTAGGTCAGCTATTTAATTGCATCAATCAAAAGCTTTATTGACGGAATACATCCATATTTTGATCTTGCCGTACTCAGCTGGAGCCCCCAAGCTGCGCTAGACATTCAGTATCTTCGCAACACATAAACATAGATCGATAGATCAAAAACCTGTAAATCCGATATGCATTATTTGGTTTATTTTGTCTTTATTAACAATTAAACATGTGGCATAGACTGGTTTTAAATGGTTTAGTAGACCATAGTTGCAGAATTTCAGCACCATGATCCTATTTTGGAACCAAAGTCCTTTTCACAATGTCGACCATATTATTCCAATGTACATACGTCAAGCATAGTTAAAGTACTGCATGGTCCACAATAAAAAAACTACTGCATCATTAGTGTTTTGATGTTCTTTGAGTTGCCTCTCAAATTTTCCAGAGCAACATGCAGAGAATTCGGCCTCTCAAATTTCCCACATTGGCACGTCACACGTGGGGAGTTCACCTGTTTACCCTGTGTTTTAAGTTTCAACCGCTGATAAATACACAAAGCAAATTAGTTTGTTATGAACATCCAATAGTCCCCAACAATGAGTATTTGTTTGTGATTCTCAACCCGCAAATTATAGTTCCATGTGCTTTAATCTATGCTCTTCTTGTTGGCTAACCAGTTTTCCTTCATAAATATATATTTTCAAACCACAAATTTATGGCCATATGGGAATAACTAGGCATTAATTTGTTGGCTGAGAGGAAGGCGTGGTTCCATATTCATTCAGCAGACAGATTGCATTTATTTCATTGACGTGTCAGTTTCAGGGAGGGAACTAGTATGTACTAGTTATCCATTCATTAGCATATATCCCTTTGCTGTTTATTTTTTTTTACAGAGGTCCTTTGATGTTTAAGCACTGGCCCAATTTGTTAATCTGTTTCTAGCTAGTTATTTTTTTTTTTTTTTGAGAGGCACAGACTAAATTGCTGCCAGATTGCTTCTAATATTAAATCGCCTGTTTAGAAAACAAATCTACAAGTTGTCATTAATCCATTTAGATAGTAATTAGGATTTATCCAAATTATACCATATCCATTTTGAGTATGTGATTCCATCTTATATAGTCATCTGTTAGTTGCGTATCTCTCCCATTATTCTTAACTTTCATTTGACATCCATGGCCTGAAATTGTGGACAGATACCTATGTAATAATGCAGCATAGTTATCTCTTTTCTGATAGTTTGTGCAGCTGCAGTGTTGCGCCACTGGAGTTTTGGCATGTAAGCAGGCATCCCCAGCACAAGGTTTAAACGCACATTTGCTTTCAATATAAGCACAACATTTCCAAAACATGAAATAGTTCCTGATTCGATCTTTAATTCAGTTTTGTTATTTAAAAATAGTCTGTTTTGTATTAGTCTCATATCCTGGACACCTACAGAAATGGCAACTGTGAGCATTGGATTGTGATATTCATGTATACAAACCTTCTCCATGCTCCTCTCAAGCTCATGTAGTTTTTACTGATTGTACAGGAACTTTTTTTCCCCCCCCTTTTCTTGGCTATACATTTAAGTTGATACTAGAAGGACTCCCCGCGCGTTGCTGCGGGTATTCAAGAAGAAATAGGTTAGATATATATGTTAACCACTAAAAATTAGGAGTATATTTATATATGATGTTGGTAACACACATGTACATTTATGACCTTGTACATTTTATGAATTTGTGGTGTAAGCAAAGAGTACAGCAACAGTAGGAAATAAGTAAATCACAAACTACATGGTTTTGCTGTATCTATTTTGGTTATCACAAGGTAAGGAAATAAATATATATTTTTGAGAGGAACCTGACTTGCAGATGCAACAACCAAAATAGGTGTTCAGAACAGATGGCACCAATATTCAATGAATTAGTCGGTGTATTACGTAACCTGAACAAAATCACATGACAATATATGATAAGTGAATATAATTGATAAACATAAACATCTAGACTTACATGGGAGATCATAATCTACGAGGACAACCACACATAGAATGTAGCATGTAAATAAATACAGAGGACATGGAAATGAAGAGGCATAAGTAATTAGATCATGAGTAATAATCATCACTGAATTTGGATATTGAGAGGATTCAATCACATTAAATTTATTTGGTGACTGACAGTAGAGATTGAAGCGTATGGAGCAAGATATATATGGATCAAGGATATCAAAGAATATGATTGGTAGATATAAATTTCATATTAAATTCAATAAAATTCGTTTACTAATTCAGTAAATAGTTATAAAATTACACCACAATTTGCTACCTAAGCACACCCTAAATAACATTATAAGGTCAATATTTATAGACAATGTAATCACTTTAAAGAAATAATTTAAACAATAGTCACACTCACATGGTATGACTGGCTCGATTGACAACTCCCAATCTCTGTTTGGTCACAAAAAGTTGAGTAAAACACAGGTAATGACTTTGTATTAACACTTGTAGGGACAAACAGTAACACAGTATGAAAGATTATACTGTATATAGCCCTCTAGAAACTAAAAAAAAAAGAAAAAAGAAAGAGCACAGGTTTTTGCTGGGCATACCCCAATTTCCATTGCACCAAAAAGGAAACACACAGATTACGTTCATGTGTTGCTTATTTTGATGTCCAAATAGTTTTTGATTGGACAATTGATAATAATACATTTTGATCTTGAATGCAATAAACTATTTCATTTGAGCACTGGTTCTTCCTTTCAGATGAAATATCAGAAAAAGGTTAGTTTAGTGAAGAAACCTTCACCTGTTCTGCATCTGAGAGAGGCCTGGAGTAAATTTCAGAATTTAGCAGCTGTGCAACAAAGTCAATCATAGGCAACGGCTCAATGGAACTTGTCGCTCACATAACTGAAAAGCCATAGAGAGTAAAATCAAAATCCTGGAGATATGTGTGTTTCAGTAGTGTTGAAGACTACTGATGATAAATCCGGAACGTTGGCCAGCAGTACCTTGTTTCGTACTGCAGTATTCCCAGGGTGTCACTCATAGTCATAGGAAGTGAACTTGGACAACAAAATGTTTTGATAATAAAGTAATTCAGAAACGTAGGAGGAAACAGAACAACATCATTCGCCCGGTGGTTCTCACCATTTTATTAACTAATCCGGAAGACTGGCCAAGACAGCTTGTTTGTTTATAGCAGTCTCACATACATTATGTGAAAGAACCCTATATTAATTAACAATGTGAGACTATGCAATGTATGTCCTCAAAAGGAAGACCAAGAATTGCACCACCGATTAAAAGGAACAATCAGATGTACATACTAAAAGGAACTGCATAGATGAGTTGCTTTGTTTAAACATTAGAGGAACACAAAGTATGCTGAAATTTATAGTTAACAGGAGGCAAGCTCAGAAATTTTGGAACCAAAATTTAGGAGGCTCTACATAATTGCTATTCACATCTAAGTGAATATATTATTTTTTCGAGAAATGAACAAATAATAAGTGAGAAGGCGAAGCATACCTGATGTTGAGGCTCCAGGACTCGATGGGGACTGCATCGATAAATGTTGCACATATATAAGAGAAAATGATTGCAGATGTTAGCATACATGGCAAATTGGCAAGAACAGAATAACGTGCAGTAAAACATGGAGAACATGCCTAATTATTTGTAGACCGAGATTCATTAATTCCCTTGCACAAACCATAGGAGAGTGTCTATATAACTGGTATTGAATATAAATTGGATGCACATCTACATATCGTTTTTCAAAAAAAGGGCAAAATTAAAACAGAGAAGGAAAATGGCAAAATAAAAAAACAGAGAAGGCAGAGCACACACCGGTTGAGGTTCTGGGGACAGCACTGGTGCAGTTGTCGCGGCGAGGGCGGATTCGCGGGCGTGGGGTGCTGCAGGGTTGCGGACTCTTAAGTGTGTAGCTTTTGAGTTACTGAGTTACAGACATGTACTAAGCATCAAGAGCCAAAAATAAGAGCACTCACTATCAGATTGTGGAAATCGCTAGTGGAGTCCTAATCGCGCCACACAGCAGCACACACAGGCTCCTTGGCCCCTGCTGCACAGGCGTCATGGCTGCCGAGCTCAGCACCTCGGTGGGAGCACGCCCCGCCCAACCTGCACACAACACAAAGAGAGAGAAATCGGAGGGGGGAAAATCAGTACATAGCAGCCATGGTCCACGAGATTGATTCTAGATTGAAATATTTGGAAATCCCAACCATGGCTGCCGACGGGCCCGGCATGGGAGCAGAAGGGGAAAGGAAGCACAGAGAGAAAAGGAGATAAGAGAAGAGAGTGTGTGTATGTGTGGTCGCCGGGTCCTGTTTCACCCCGCTACCCGCTAGTGCTTTTGGGCTGTGCGGGCGTTGAGGTCCGGCCGGTGTGGCCGCGAGGCCACCGCGCTGGGAGGGCAGACCGGGGCGGCGGAGGGGACCGGAGTGGGCGTTGCCGGAGATTGAGCGGGTCAGCTGAGACCACTGCGCGGCGATGGCAGAGTGTCGGCTTGGTGGCGCTAGCGGCGTCATGGCTACCAGCAGCGGCGTCGCAACCTCGGAGAGGAAGCCGACCTCTGGAGATCGGTGAAAACCTGCCGAGTGGACCTTGACGATCGATATCCCTCAATTCAGGCATAGCAGAGGACGGCGGCGGCAGCCTGGGGCGTTTTCTTTTGCATCAGCCGTATGGAGATGCGTCCAGCTGGAGGCCTTTTATTTCCCTTTTTTTAAGATGGGCGGCGGTGTTTCTGGTTTAGGTAGAGCCATTTACGGAGGAAGCGAAGCGGTGCGAGCGACGCGGACGCGGAGCAGGCGACCCGACGGCGCTGAAACACGAATACAGCCGATGACGTCATCTCTGCCCTCTCAACCAATCAGGAGGCTGAGAAATAGGCTAGTTGGGGTTAGGATTATAGGAGTTTTAGATTTGTTACAAAAGAAGAGCATATATAGTACAGATGCAAAAAACAAATATTTCAGATAGCATAGGTGCAGTTTTTAGTCCAAAATGAGTCATTTGCTTCTCACTTGTCTAAACCGAGTAAGCTATGGAAGACGGCACAATAGGGCATAACAGATCATGTGTCTCTGCTTCTCTCTGGTACCTAGGTCGACGTGAGTATTAGAGAGCTGTGGTTCCATCTTTTTCTCCTTGTATGCATGTTTGTGCATCCCATGAATAAATATTTTAGTTCAGATTTGCCCATCAGTAGTACCTGGGCAGTGCACTTGCAGTAGTAGTAGCCCATCTGAGGCAAGTATGCCAGAAAACAGAGCTATGGAGATTATGTACGTAATCTGATCAGTGATACCGTAGCTGATATTATACTTGGTAGTGCTTATGATAATGATCTTAATTTGATCCAATAACTATTGGATGATGTAGTTATTTCGTCATTAATCTTGTAAGAAAAGCAGAAGCAGCAGCCTTTTTCTGTTCAGAGCAAGTTAGTCTGACCAATGTCTTAATTGTGATAAATTTTCTTCTTGTTCATCTACTAGAACCTAAAACTGTGTCTCCTTTTCAACCAGTGAAGCTGGATATGTCTCCTGGTATCTATCTGCAAGGCTAATGGACAAGGTTTTAAGTTGATTATGGATTTTTTTTTCCATGTTGAACCTAGGGTAAGTCATTCAGTACATTACTTTGGCTTGCTTCAACTGTAGCAAATTGTTTTTTTTTTTCAATTCATTTGACTTCAGCCATTTTGAACAATAAGCAATTTAATTTTGTATTCAGTTAAGCATTAACTACATGTTCCTGAATAGATTATTTACATGGTTTAAAATTTGTTTAGGCACTTGATTTAGATTGCTTATCTATACTCTGAGTAGAAAACCATCGTTAGTACTTAGTACTATTGAAATTCTTTATGACACCTGATGAGCAAGAGCAAATTAGTACTAATATTTTGGGAATACTGTCAATTACATGTGGCACAGTAGGCAGAAGTTCTCCACTGTCTATCAGCTCATGAGTTTTGGCTCATCAGTTTTGTATCTCGAGATGGGGGATAAGAAATACTCATCAGTTTTGGCTCCTGGACATCTAATACTCATCAATTTTGGCTCCTGGACATCATGAAGCTTTGAACTAACTGACTATCCTGTTTTGCGTGTTTAAAACTTGCCATCTTATGTTAAAATCATACATAGAAACTCTGCTAGATTATCATATAAATAATTGAAGTTTTTCTAGTCACACATGAGAATATTTGTGACCAGGCAAGTTCTGGCGCAAATAACTGAGCCTTTTATGATTCACTTGCTTCATTTGGAAGGTAGTTATTCCCATCTACACAATATGACCCTTTTTGTCTTGGTGTTGCAGGATATAAACTCCATCATGTAGGAAGTAAATTTTTTGTATTTTTTCTCTCCATACTATTTCAACAAATTGACAGCTGTTCATACCATACATCTGCCACTACTTGCTTTTTTTATTTGTTTTTACTGTTCTTAATAGTCTTCATGTAGCGAACGGCAGAACAACTGGAGCAGATACCTCAGAATATAGCCTCGGTGCTAGTTAAATTCCAAATCTGCACCAATTGGGCTTAAGGGCTTTTGTTACGTATCTTAAGTCAGTATAACTCAAGAAAAAACGTGTTCAACCTAAGCAGGGTTTCGCTTTGCTTGGTCTGCATATTAGCCCCATGATCCGCTTCAGAAGCCATGAGAAGAACGTCGAAGAAGGTATGCAAGACATTGATATGAAATAGATGAAATTCAGTTCCAAATGTGAATATATGATGCACAGTGCACAGTGGTCCTTTTTAGACTTGGAAGACCCTTGAAAAATAAGAAATTGAAGCTGAACATGCACAGTGCCTGTGGGAACATGGGTCAAGAATGATGATGAGGGCAACACGATCCCACCTCAAGAATGATGATGAGGGCAACACGATCCCACCTCTCCATCCGTCGCTGAATAAGTAGCTTCAGAACCTGTGGTTCTCAAGGATAAAAAGTTTGTTTTGTCTCTGTTTCTTTGTCACTCATAACTTACATGAAAGTTGTGAACTATATACTTCAAAACATGGAATAGTTGCTGATTCGATCTTTAATTCACTTTTTGTTATTTGAAATCCATTTGTCTGTTTCATGTTAGTCTCTTGTCCTAGACACTATCGGAAACTGCGGTAGTTTTGATAACCAATTTCATAGTTTTCAAGAAATTAATAAGAAAACTTTCAGCTGAAAATTCAATCAAATCATATTTACGATCTAGGCTGTTATCACATCAATCTCCATAATATCTTTTTCTAGAAAACTGATTCCTGTTATTAAAATGTCTAAACCATTAGATATATACAGAGACAAAAAACCATAAAAAAACGTGGCTCAAAAACAAAAAAACGGCACCCAACACACGTCATGTATGCAGAACAGAAAAAAAAATCACGAGCAGCTGGGCACCCACGTCAATTTTGCACAATAGAAAAAAAAAATCCACAAATAAAATTGCGACCACTCAGGCACCAACGTCACGTATGCACAAAATGGAAAAAAAAATCACGAGCAGCAGCGGGCACTCGTCGGATGTGCACAAGAGAAAAAAAATCGCGAGGGCCAGCAGGGCGCTCGTCGGATGCTCTCGTGAGGCTGTAGAAGGAGACTGGGTACCGAATAACTATTCAGTACCCAGGGACCAAATAGCGCTGCCCTATATATATAGGGTGAGTTTTCTATACTCCCAGGAGTATCTACTCCCACCGAGAGTATACACAGGAACCCGGCGTCCGTCTTCGTAGGCACCTGGAAACGGGCTCGTAATTGTGGACCCGTTTTGTTTGTTGGCGGAGTGTGGGTATACGGCTTATATACGTGACTGAATTAATAAATCAGCCGATGGCCAGATAATGCCCGTGAGGATCGGATCTGGGCGGCGGCGGCACGGTGATTTGGTTATATATCCGTAGGCAGGTGTGAGTCAGTACGTGTTGACACTAGGATCTAGGCTTTTCTAGTTCGCGAGAGTATACACATATGCTTTTGTGTGAATAAAGTATGCTTACATACTATACGAAAAATGAGTATACGTTGATACATGTTTAGCGTGAATAAAATATGGACGTGTACTTTTTTCATAAGTACTTATTCATAATTTTTGAAGAAAAATGAGTATACGTGGATGCATGTTTAGCGTGAATAAAGTATGGACGTGTACTTTTTTTTCATAAGTACTTATTCATACTTTTTGAAGAGGAGTATATACGCATACTTCTTTTTTTTTTTGGAAGACGTATTCATTCGTATCTTTTAATTAAAAGGAATATGTATGCAAATTTTTTCTAGTATGCATATATACGCCCAGATTTATCTAGTATATGTATACATACTTGAAAAACACGGCCGGAGTATACGTGCATACATTCGGATATGGAGATACAGAAAATAACGAGAGAGTATGTATTCATACTATTTTTGGGAATAAAATATATGTTCTTCTGTGAGAATGAAGTTTGTGTATATACTTTTGTTGACAAAATTACACCATGTAATACTCACACGCTGAAATTCAAAGCGTGTAATACTCACACGCTGAATTCATGTACAGTAAGATTCAAACCGGGGCAGGGGCACGCAGCAGTACGGAGAGGCCCATGTCGAAGGAAACCACCAGAACCGCCCGCCGGAGGGAGCCAAACCGATCGAAGAACACCACCGACTGAGAGAGCCGTGACGAACAAGAAGAAGGCTACAGCCCAACTGGCATATCTGCACACCAAAGTTGACCACGCTGCGGCCACCAAGACCTCCATCTACCTCCATGGATCCTCGGCGCCCCGTCTGTCGCCCTGCTCGGTTCCACTGTTACGAGACGACATTCAGCTCCGGTGGCGGCGGCGCCCGCCGTCGGCTGCGAGAGTAACAGATCTCATTTAATGGGTGTATGCAACCATGAACTAGAAATATTGAAGAACTAATTTCTAGACGGCATAGCCAGAAAAGAAAAGGGTTACCGATCACTGCAGGCCTGCTGGATCTCCATTCCGATCTCCATCGAGGACGATTGGGGATGCCCGACAGCAGGAGAAGAAAGAGCGCAGTTCACGACGGCGGAAGAATGGCCTGAGCCCTCGATGCCTGGACCTGGATCACGACGACGTTGCTCGGCGAGTCGGCGGAGAAAAGAGAGAGACGCATGCCGTGCCTGAGGTCACGCTGCTTCTGCTCCATGCAGTGCTGCGCACGGCGGCGGCGCGGCGCCCTGCCTCCCTGCCGTGCGGTGGTGATGACGAACTACAGATGAGAACGAAGGCTAACCAAGCAGATATCGTGGGATTTGAATGAATTTGAATGGAAATCGATCGGATACCGATCTAGCGAGTCCAGCGGAGGGATAATAACTAACTAATAATTAAACATTATTTACTCGGTGGATGGATACCCACGTACTGCGTGCCGTATATACGCTATATCGGGTTTAATCGTTTGTGACCCGCTACGCATGGACAGGTGGATGCCCGCGTGCCTATATATCGGACGGGAGTAGCTACTCTATAAGAGTACGAAAAATTTACCCTATATATATATAAGGTGTCTCGAAGTGACAAGACTGTTTGTAAAGGAAATCATTGAACAGGCATAAACATACACGACTGTTCCAAAAAGCATGATCTTTGGAAGTAAATTAGCTGTCTAATTCTATCTACTAATCTTGTGCTTGAATGGATGAGACCATCTCGTGAATAGGCGTTGTTTCATAGCATAAACGTAAACACTACCTTATGAATATCTTTGTAGACTGAACCAGCAATCTTCAAGATTAACAAAGTCACCACATACGTTTGCTGACGACTGGAACATCGTCTATCACTGGAAAAATACCATTAAATCTTAAAATATTCGGTCCCATGGGAACATCGTCTATCACTGGAAAAATACCGTTAAATCTTAAAATATTCGCTCCCATGTTGAGTTACCAAGGATCCATGGGTTGGGCTTATTTTTTAGAATTTATTTAAAATTCTTTATGATATTTTTAGATTCGTAGTACATTTATTTTCAATCAACAAAAGAAAAACAAAACATACTGAGTACGCCGAAATTTGTGTCACACCACCACTACCAATTTACCATGCTTCAAATTTCAATGCATCGTCCTTGATTTATAAAAATAATATATATATGCATCGTATTAGAATAGCATATCCGTGGAACTTGAGATTCACTGATGATGCTGAAGTATGCATGGTATCATGCCTGACAACTTGTTGCAGATACTGCATTTTTGTCAATCCCACAACCCTCCCATCAGGGAATTGTCTCGCACATGGAATGGGACACTGATCTCTGGCCAGTTCACGAACAAATCTGGCAGAACTTTTGAAGCACAGATACTACTCCGTCCCAAAATAATAGTCGTTTTTCGAGCCACAAGTTTGACTTGATTTATAAAAAAAAATACATGCAATATTTATATCTCCAAATAATTTTGTTAAAAAACTAGATTCAAAGATCTTTCCGATGATACTAATTATAATACTAATTGATAATATTTGTTATTTATAAAAATTACCGGCATTAATTTCTCGGGAAGCGAAAGCGACAGTTATTTTGGGACGGAAGGAGTACTTGGTAGACACTGAATAGCCTAACGAACAGTGATTAGAGATCTGGACCTCGAATGAACCAACAAATATTCAAATTGACAGTTTAGGGAGCTTAATGATATTGGTGAATAAGTTTAGGGATCACCGATGTGTTGTTTCCAAATTAAAATGCTGGTGCTGGCCAATAAATATTTGATAAGTAAATCGAGACTACTGCTTCACCAGAGCTAGGGGTGTGTTTGGTAGGGGTTCTCCAAACACATTTCTCACATAAAAACATCTGAATTCCCATACGGAAACTGATTTTTAAGAGAAACAGTAGAAACACTGCAAAACGATTATGGAATTTTAGTCATAATAACCAGAAACATTCATCAGATTTTTTCTTCGAAGACAGAAAGCTGTAAAACTAGTTTCACTTGAGAAATAGAATTAGTTTCTTTCTGGAAACGTTTATTCGAGTAGCCTCATCCCTGCCAAACACACCCCTAATGTCAGATTAACACGATTAGAGTTTGAACTATAATTGGTGTTGCAAAAGAAGAATATTTGTAGAGAAAAAATAAGACAGGGAAAACTAGTAGATTATTTGGGCATTTCATCGGAAAGTTGTTTGAAATGAATATGAAACATTCCAGCCAAATTAACACTGCCACTCCAAATAGGACATCAACTGTTTTACGATTCTGTACCACATCAAACAGAGATTAGATGGCGAATATACATTTTGCAGCCTTATCTTGTATAAGGTCAACATAGCGGAACATGGCAATCCTCCAAGATTTGAAGAGCAGCAGTGGTCCAGACCATAACCAGAATCCAAATGTCAGCCCAGTTAATACAGTGTAATACCAGATTAGGGCTTCAATCTCATGGGCATGGCTGTCTCCAGTAAGTGCTGCTGTAGAGTTAGAACCATTTGAACATGCTATGTCCAGTGGGAAACCACAGAGCCCAAAGTTGTTGCTGTAAATTGATGGGTCCACTAGTGTTTGGAGTTGAGAACCTGTTGGTATTTCACCTGACAGATGGTTGTTGGAAAGGTTTAGCAAATTAAGAGACATCAATTCTGAGATGCTTGAAGGAATAGAGCCAGAGAGTTCATTCAAAGATAGGTCAAGGGTCTCCAAAATCACCAAATTACCAATGTCTTTAGGAATACCGCCAGATAGACGATTTCTTGACAGGTTTAGGAACCTGAGACCCACAAGCTTTGTAAACTCGGGAGGAATGTCACCAGAGAGATAGTTACTTGACAAATCAATACCTGTCATAAGTGCAATGGCTCCTTCAAAAGTATGATATTGCCTCTTCCAGTTTATGTTGATCTGCTCAGTGTATATATATATAAGACAAGATGATGTAGAATTTGGTGGCTGATTTGCAGAGGTATGTTAAATTCCAATTTTGGTTGCATCATGGATGTTAGATTGGGGAGATTTCTAGGGATGGAACCTATAAAACTGTTGCCTGATAGATCAAGCAGCTTGAGGAAAGAGAGCTGTGATAGCTGCCAAGGAATAGTCCCATGGAGCATGTTTGACCGTAATATGAGCACCCTTAGCAAGGGATTGCTAAATCCTATCCATGAAGGAATTGTATCAGAAAACTTGTTCTCACCAAGATCCAGAATCAGTAGCCTTCTGCATCGCTTAAGGACATGTGGGAACTCTCCACTGAGACCGTTATTCGCTAGGTGCACTGATTCTAGTGACAAATGGTTCTTTGACATTTGGACATTCCCAGAGAAAGCATTGCTTGACAAATCCATGAATAGTATAGATCCTGCATGTTCCACAAGCAGCGGGGGAGTTTGCCATTTAACTTGTTGTTTGATAGGTATAGGTCCAAGATTTGAAGACACGACTGTTGACAAAGCATGATAGGAAATACTCCAGTGAAGCTATTGTTTGCTAAGCTGATGGCAAACAACTTCCTGGTATTGAGGTATGGTATTACACCAGATAACTTATCGTTGCTAACATCAAGGAATTGGAGACTCCGGAGCACTGAGAGGGCTTGGGGCACCTCACCCTCTAGCTGATTGGTGTTAAGGTCAAGGGACTATAGTGCCGTCAAATTTGCGATTTCTAGTGGTATTTTCCCAATTAGGTTGTTGCAGAAGATTCCCAAAAGCACAAGACTTGTTAGGTTTCCAATTGAATGTGGAATCGGTCCAATGAGGGAATTCCATGACAACATGAGACGCCGCAAACTTGCTATTCTTCCAATCTCCACTGTGATTTTACCATATAAGTTGTTGCGGTGGACAAACAAGGTCTGTAGATTGGATGCATTGCTGATCTCTGGAGGGATGCTTCCAGCAAGGGAATTGTTCTGTGCGTAGAACGATGTGATCTCTGGCCAATTCATGAACAGATCTGGAGGAATGACCCCAGTGAGCTTGTTTCTTGACACATCGAACACCCGCATGTCATGCATGTTGGAGAGTGACCGTGGTATCGAACCGTACAATCCATTGGCAGACAGGTTGAGGTACCTTATCCTTGGGCTCCTCGACGGTAGGGTGTCTGGTAGCTCTCCGGACAAGCTGTTCTGCGACAGGTCAAGGTACCTCAGGCTGGAGATGTTTGCCGGGATGCTGCCACTGATGTTGTTGCTGCAGAGGTCAAGCTTGGTGAGTGCCGGGAACGCAGCCAAGTCTAAGGAACTGAGCGTGCCATGGAGGCCAGCGCCGGGAAGGCTCAGCTCGGCAACACGGCCTGTAGTATCACACATGATGCCGCGCCAGGAGCACATCGGCTTGGTAGCCAGCCATGAGAGCAGAGGGGATGATGGCTCATCCCTGCCGTTGGCTGGCAACAATGTAGATTTCCACCGGAGAAGTGAGCCTGCTTCTTGCTCGGTACCATGGGATGTGGATGTGCAAAGCAGCAGAAGTAAGAAGGCTTGCAGGAAACTTGATTGATTTCTTGTTTGGAGCATTGCTGGATGCTGAAGGTTCAGGTTCTTGGCCACACAGGCAATAAACGGATCTGCTCTTTGAGTGGATGAATAAGGGACTGTTCGGCTGGCTGGAGCTGGTCCATTGCTACAGTATTTCATGGGTGGGAAATCTGCCAGCTCTAGCCGCAGCAGCAGCTTCTCCAGCCAGCGGAACGGGCCCTAAGTCAAAGCAATAAATTCAATGGCAAATCCTAATGACAGAGTCAAGGCACGTGGGAGCCTTAAGTCCGGTGTTCACACAACAGCCTTGAGCCCCGTTTGGTTCTCTAGTGGCTCAGGCTCCACCCCCAATCCCATCAACCCAAAATGAAGCCGGTGAAGGCAGTTCTTATTTCAAGGCAGTTTTTTTTCTTTACCAACTCCTGCTACAGTATCACACTACTCACCACTTAGAGCAAGGCTAATAATATAGCCTGCTGCTGGCTGTATCTATCAACCCACTCATATAGTAGCTAGCCCACTTACAGGTTACTTGTTTGTCACACAAGATTTCTTGGTTCTTGTGCATTACAGCCCGCTTCTCTCTCTTCCCTCCCCTCTCTCTACCTTAATATACATCCTCCTTGTAGCCTCTTATTATATTTGCTCTTAAGGACATGAACATGAACAGTGGTGAAGCCATACCTGAAGCCATGCCAAACAGGCTCAAAATCTTGTCAGGTGGAACCACCTGGCTCTATAATGAGGCTTAAGACGTGTCTAGCCCCAGTTTGGTTTAGCCTTTCGACACCGATGGCAGCAAACCTTTCAGGCATATGATTTGACACAGGTGACATTGAAAGTACAATTGTAACAGGCCAAGATACCCAAAAAGTATTACTGGGAACAAAAGCAATTTTCTCTATATAGGTAACATGCAACTGTTTGGTGAATCTAACGAAGCTCATGTACATCAGACATTTTATATGACCTTAATCTCCTTGAGCCAAGCCGTGTGCAGTGGGCAAGGATCTGGTTTTCCTGCTGCAAGCGCCTTCTCGGTGAGGGAGTAAAACCAACCATTCCTCCACTTGAACTGCTCCATTCAAATGAGTATATTTTAATTTAGCAGGGAATAAAATAGTGTCTGGGCTTAACTTCTCAATAGATGTTCAGTGGCAAGACTTGCAGTGGTAAGACTTGCCTCTTTTACAGCTGTAGGGAAGTGTGCCACAGCCCTGGAGTAAGCACAAAGGCGCTCCTCTATGCCTTCATCGAATGTAAGCCCTCTCTCTGCAGCTGCAGCTGATGCTAATTCAGCTATCAGGCTCGCAACCTACCAAGACAACAGTGCAATTCAGTCTCTTGCAAAACAAGATCCTTGCTTGTAATTGCTAATTGAACGAAAGATGACCAATAATTTGGACTGATAGTAAAACATTCATGATAGAACAAACCTCAGGTCGGTAATCTTTTTCCACCACACCAACAGTAGCCCCTGGATGCCGAGCACCAACAAGCATGAAAGCTGAAATCCATATCAACTTCTCTAGCATCTGCTTCTGAAAGGCTTCCTTTTCGAGCACCTGATGGGGTAGGTTGCAGCACAAATACACAATTACTACAATCGATCATACTTCAATACTTGAAAATGCAAAGAAAAGGATAAATTTTGCAGCACAAAAAGAAAGAAAAATGCAAGGACCATTACATGAGAATATCAATAGGCAAACATGAAAACAGTACATTACTAATATTTTGCCTCCCATCCTAAAAAGGATAAATTTGGTGTTCAGTCATAACTCCCTGAGCTCACTGACTTTGATGATTTTCATCATTATGGTAATATGGTTATTATAGGGTGCGCTTGCTGCAGCTTTTACAGAAGGTATACTGTAGCTACAACAGCACTTAGCTGCAGCACAGCCACAAAGCATCCGGAAAAATGGCAGCCGATCAGGCTGATAATGTTATGACATGTAAATGCAGAACTTTCATAATTTGAGTAATGTATTACTTGCACCTACGATCTAATACAGTGTGCAGAAATGAGGAGTTCCTGCAAATGTATACCTACACAATACATGATTTTCAAATCTTTTATTTTTGGTACCGCTTTTTTTTTTAAGAATAAACATATTCTAATCCAGACTCCTACTCACATCTTAATAGGAAAAAAAACATTCGGATGCCTTGAACAAATTTTGACATGATGAAAACACAAATTTTGACATGATGAAAATAAATATCGCATAGGGAAGGACCATGGTTTATTCTAAGTTCTGTCTGATACAGTTCAATGTTTGCTTTCCTCAAACATGCAGGAGAGTTGTGCATCATTATATTAAGAAGAAAAAAATGGGATAAGAACCCAAACAAGCCACACCCACTCACACCACTATGTCCAAATTAAACAGACTAGCCCTTGACACACAAAGTAGCGACCTCGATAAAAAATTAACTCCCATTCAGTCCCTAGGCAAGGAGGTTATTGATACCTCGTGCCCCTGCCAAGCTCCAATAAAGAAGCTCCTCACTAGTAGGCAACAGAGCTCTAGCTAGAATTGGATATTCAGCAACAAACACAAACTGATTACAAATATTCCACAAAGTACATGCTCCCAGAATAACGATGGAGTTGAGACCCTTTCTTAAGTGAACAGCCACTGCATTTGAACTTCTATCTCACCAATCATCAAAGGAAGTTCCACAAAGTAAGCATTTGTAAGCCCACTCTTCGCAGGAGGAAGAACAAGAATTCATGAGCAAAGATGCAGGTTGATAGCAGGTGATTGATGCCTTCTTCGTCTTGATGGGCAACAGGTCGGGTGTGGGAGGCCTCTTCTTGCAAGCTGGTCGGCTGTTCAGCACCTGTCTCGGACAATTAACCACATGAACAATCGACATTTACTGGGAGCCCTCGCTCGTACAGACTGAAAACCACCATACCCTTCAATAGATTTTCATAAGCAGATTTTGCTGAATAATGCCCATCACCTGATCTCCACACATGGGAGTCTGCTACTTCTGGCTGCAGCACAACCTCAGAGATGAGGTCCTAAAGTGCTAGATAATCTGAAAAGAAAGCAGCCGACAAGGCACCGTGTAGGTCTCCAGCCCATGAATAATCTGTAAGAGCCTCTATCTAATACAGTTCTCATCTTCATTTTTTTTTCTTCTGGGAACCAAAGCCAAGGCATGAGGAGCCAGATCAGCAATACTTTGGCCATGAATCCATCTGTCTGTCCAGAACATCGTTGCTACACCATTGCCCACTGCTGAGACAGCAGCAGCAGAGAAGAAAGATTGGATGCAATTGTGGACCGGGATGTGAAAGTGAAACATATTCCAAGGATGGTTAGGCTCTGTTTTTTTTTTTTCAACTACAGCCATCTCATGTGAAGGCTAATCAATATTTTGGATGTTGGAAATTCCCAAACCAACAAGCTCTTTACGGAGGCACACTTTGGGCCACGCCACCAGACAATGACCACCTTTGGCCTCTTCTCTTCCTCTCCCTGGAAACCCCCCTTTTTATTTTATCAATCAACTTGATGGTCCAGGGAGGAAGATCGATGGTCATAGCTAAGTAGATCAACATAGAAGTGAGAACATGCTGCACCAAAATTAGAGCGTCCTTCCTTGCTCAACAGGTCAGTCTTCCAACTGGGCAGATGTGCAGCGATTCGATATTTACAAGGAAATTCCTTCAGCTCAGAGGGTAGAAGGTTTTGAATACCTGTTATGTAATCATCTGAACATTGGATAGGAAATACATTACTTTTTTGTGCATTCGTTTTCAGACCAGAGGCTTCACCCAAAAGACTGAGCAAGTCAAGAGAAATATCAATATCACTGGCGAGGTTAGAGGAAAAGGACCACATCATCAGCATACATGGAGATTCGCTGATGCAAAGGTCTAGAGGATAAAGGCTGGAACAATTAGGAGGACTTGTTTTCAAGAGGAAGCAAGAAGACCACTAGTTTTTTTAGCACCTCCAATAGAGAACAAGAAACTGAATCAAAGGCTTTAGAGATGTCTATCTTGAGGAGCATAAGTGGCTATCTGTGTCATGTACAGTAACACGTACACCAGAAGACGGCGAGCCCGCGACGTTAGACGCGTGGCAGAGCGCGCCCAGCGGGCTGACGAGGCAGCCTTGGCGGCGCAGGAGCCGTCCAGTGGCTAGGATAGGAAGGTTCTGTTAGTATCCCTAGAATTATGGAGAGATTAGTTGCTACTTTTATTCACTTTAAGGATTATATATCCTCTTGTACCGGCACTTTGGAGATTAAGCAAGAATTGTTATCGTCTCAATCTTTCCCATCTCCTACTCTCGTAAGCCTGCGGTGGAGGGGTAAACCTCGCCGGAGAAGACGGACCGTGGTTACGAACTCCGTCGCCAGGGGCCAGCTACCCTAGGGCCTGAGGTCCTTGACAACCTGGTATCACGGTCTAGTCGATCCACGCCAGCCGCAGCCGCCGCCGCCAACCCTAGCTCACCACCGCACCCAGCTGCCCCACCGAGCCCACCACCCGCCGCCGCCCTCCCGGTTCACCATCATCGCCGGCTGCATCCTGCGCCCGGCACCATGGGGGACGACCTCAAAGCCGCCATCGAGGCTCTCACCAAGTCCGTCACCACGATGCAACAACAGATCGAAGCCAACGCCAAGGCGATCGCTGATCTGACCGTCGCCGGCTCGCGCGGGTCAGGATCGCGCACGGGGTCGGGAGGCGAACACTACCAGGATCGGCCGCCAAAGCACTGGCGCCCGGAGTTCCCGCGCTACGACGGCAAGAGCGATCCGCTGGTTTTCCTCAACCAGTGCGAATCGTTCTTCACGCAGCAGCGCATCATGCCGGAGGAGCGCACATGGATGGCGTCCTACAATCTTCAGGACGCAGCGCAGCTCTGGTACATGCAGGTACAGGCGGATGGAGGAATATCGTCATGGGAACGCTTCAAGGAGATCCTCAATCTCCGCTTCGGGCCACCCCTGCGCTCGGCCCCCCTCTTCGAGCTCGCGTCGTGCCGGCGTACTGGCACCATGGAGGAGTACCAGGACCGTTTTCAAGCCCTCCTGCCCCGCGCCGGCCACCTCGATGAACTGCAGCGCGTCCAGCTGTTCACGGGCGGTCTCCTTCCACCGCTCAGCCTCCAAGTGCAGAACCTGAACCCTCAGACGCTGGGCGCGGCCATGAGCCTCGCACGTCAGATGGAGCTCCTGGAGCAGTACTACACCTCCACGGCCAAGGCGCCAAGCAAGGGGGTGCTGCCGACGCCCAGCCAGCGCCCGGCGCCATAGCCCGTGGCTAAGCCGGACCCGCCACCACGCCGCTCGAGGGTCGCCCCATCAAGCGCTTGACCCAGGCCGAGCACGACGAACGCCGCCGGCTTGGATTGTGCTTCAACTGCGACGAGCGGTACAGCAGGGGGCACAACAAGGTCTGCAAGTGGCTCTTCTTCGTTGACAGCGTGGCGGAGGAAGATTATGACGCCGCCGAGACCGAGAGCACGCACGACGGGGAGGCGCTAGTATTCTCCCTCCATGCCGTGGCGGGCGTTGCAGTGGGCGCACCAATCCTGCTCCGCGTCACCGTGGGCGCCACGTCCCTCGTCGCCCTCGTCGACACGGGCTCCACGCACAACTTCATCGGCGAGGAGGCTGCGCACCGCACCGGGCTCTCCGTTCAGCCACGCCCGCGCCTCACCGCGACAGTCGCGAACGGCGAGAAGGTGACCTGCCCCGGTGTTCTCCAACAGGTGCCCATCTCCATCGAGGGCATGACATTCGACGTCGATCTCTACGTCATGCCCCTCGCTGGCTACGACATGGTGCTGGGCACTCAGTGGATGGCCCCCTTGGGACGTATCTCCTGGGATGTCGCCACCCACTCCTTGTCGTTCCAAAGAGGCGGCCGGCACGTCTGTTGGCCCGGCGTGGCCAGCCCTGCAGCACCGACGGCCCACGCTGCGACCAGCGAGGGACCCCTCCTAGAGGGCCTGCTGGAGTCCTTCTCCGATGTGTTCGCCGAACCGTCGGGCCTGCCCCCACCGCGTGGCCACGATCACCCCATCGTCCTCAAGCCAGGCGCGGCCCCGGTGGCAGTCCGCCCCTACAGGTACCCGGCGGCACACAAGGATGAGCTCGAGCGTCAATGTGCGGCCATGATCGAACAGGGCATTGTACGCCGCAGCGACTCGGCGTTCTCATCGCCGGTTCTCCTTGTCAAGAAGCCGGACGGCTCGTGGAGGTTCTGCGTCGACTACCGCGCACTGAACGCGCTCACCGTCAAGGACGCCTTCCCGATCCCTGTCGTGGAGGAGCTCCTCGACGAACTCCACGGCGCGCGGTTCTTCGCCAAGCTTGACCTGCGCTCAGGCTACCACCAAGTGCGGATGCGGCCGGAAGATGTACACAAGACGGCGTTCCGTACCCACGACGGCTTGTACGAGTTCCTGGTGATGCCGTTTGGCCTCTGCAACGCGCCGGCGACGTTCCAGTCACTCATGAACGACGTCCTTCGCCCGTTTCTCCGTCAGTTTGTGCTCGTTTTCTTTGATGACATTTTGATATACAGTCAGTCCTGGGCGGATCACCTTCGTCATCTCCGCGCTGTCCTGGCCGAGCTTCGCCGCCAGCACCTCTTCGTCAAGCGCTCCAAGTGCGCTTTCGGCGTCACGTCGGTCTCCTACCTCGGCCACATCATTTCGGAGGGCGGCGTGGCCATGGATCCGGCCAAGGTGCAGGCCGTCCACGACTGGCCGGTGCCCCGCTCGGCACGCGCGGTCCGCGGCTTCCTCGGCCTGGCGGGTTACTACCGTCGGTTCGTCCTCAACTACGGCGCCATCGCAGCTCCCCTCACGGGGCTCTTGAAGAAGGACGGCTTCTCCTGGTCGGAGGAGGCAGCCGCGGCATTCGACGCACTCAAGGCCGCAGTGACGTCAGCGCCGGTCCTCGCGCTACCAGACTTCACTCGGCCCTTCGTCGTCGAGTGCGACGCATCGACACACGGCTTCGGGGCCATGCTCATGCAAGAGAAGCATCCTGTCGCCTACTTCAGCCGGCCGATCGCCCCCTGCCACCGCTCTCTCGCTGCCTACGAGCGGGAGCTGATTGGGCTTGTTCAGGCCGTCTGCCACTGGCGCCCTTACCTCTGGGGCCGGCACTTCACTGTCAGGACTGACCATTACAGTCTCAAGTTCCTGCTGGACCAGCGGCTTGCCACGATCCCCCAGCACCATTGGGTCGGGAAGCTCCTGGGCTTCGACTTCGCCGTTGAATACAAGCCGGGCGCCCAGAACGTCGTCGCCGATGCCCTGTCGCGCCGCGACACGGAGGACAGCACGGCTACGGTCCTCGCCCTGTCGGCTCCACACTTCGACTTCATCGATCGGCTGCGCCAAGCTCACGCCGCAGACCCGGCGTTGGTGGCCCTCCGGGACGAGATCGCTGCGGGCACCCGCACGTCGCCATGGGCTGCCCGCGACGGTCTGGTGACCTACGCCGACCGCCTCTACATCGCGCCGTCGTCCCCGCTGCTGCTGGAGATCATCGCGGCGATCCACGAGGGCATCCAGCGCACGCTGCATCGCCTCCGACGCGATTTCCACTTCCCCGGGATGCGCAGGCTCGTCCAAGATTTTGTGCGCGCGTGTGCTACGTGCCAGCGGCACAAGTCGGAGCACCTCCACCCAGCCGGCCTGCTCCTGCCGCTGCCGGTGCCCACGGCGGTGTGGTCCGACATTGGGCTGGATTTTGTCGAAGCCCTCCCCAAAGTTCGCGGCAAATCGGTCATCCTCACCGTGGTGGACAGGTTCAGCAAGTACTCTCATTTTATTCCTCTGGCTCACCCCTACACTGCAGAGTCCGTCGCCCAGGTTTTCTTCACCGACATTGTCCGCCTCCACGGGCTGCCCCAGTCCATGGTGTCCGATCGAGATCCCATCTTCACCTCGACGTTCTGGCGCGAGTTGATGCGTCTCATGGGGACTAAGCTGCACATGACCTCGGCGTTCCACCCGCAGTCGGATGGCCAAACTGAGGCGGCGAACAAGGTGATCACCATGTACCTGCGCTGTTTCACCGGCGATCGTCCCCGTCAGTGGCTCCGTTGGCTCCCCTGGGCGGAGTTTGTCTACAACACGGCGTACCAGACTTCGCTCCGCGACACGCCCTTCCGCATCGTCTACGGCCGGGATCCTCCATCCATCCGCTCGTATGAGGCAGGGGAGACGTGGGTGGCTGCGGTCGCCAAAACCATGGCCGAGCGCGAGGAGTTTTTGCAGGATGTCCGGTTCAGGCTGGAGTAGGCACAGGCGGTCCAAAAACACCACTACGACAAGCAGCATCGCGCGGTGGCATACGCAGTGGGGGATTGGGTGCTGCTGCGCCTTCGACACCGTCCCATTGCATCCCTGGCCAGCGCCACGACGGGCAAGCTGAAGCCTCGTTTCTATGGCCCATACCAGGTCACCGAGATCATCAACGCCGTCGCAGTACGGGTGGCGCTGCCGGCTCGAGCTCGACTCCACGACGTCTTCCACGTCGGGCTCCTGAAGAAGTGGCAGGGGCCTCCCCCAGCTACGCCCCCGCCGCTGCCGCTCATCCACAATGGTGCTACAGTTCCAGAGCCGGACCACGTCGAGCGCTCGCGCATAGCCCGAGGGGTGCGCCAGGTGCTGGTACGCTGGAAGGGCCAGCCCCCATCGTCGTCCACGTGGGAAGACCGTGACGAGTTCCGCGAGCGTTTTCCAGAGTTCCAGCTCGAGGACGAGCTGGTCCAGGAGGAGGGGAGAGATGTCATGTACGGTAACACGTACACCAGAAGACGGCGGGCCCGCGACGTTAGACGCGCGGCAGAGCGCGCCCAGCGGGCCGACGAGGCAGCCTTGGCGGTGCAGGAGCCGTCCAGTGGCTAGGATAGGAAGGTTCTGTTAGTATCCCTAGAATTATGGAGAGATTAGTTGCTACTTTTATTCACTTTAAGGATTATATATCCTCTTGTACTGGCACTTTGGAGATTAAGCAAGAATTGTTATCGTCTCAATCTTTCCCATCTCCTACTCTCGTAAGCCTGCGGTGGAGGGGTAAACCTCGCCGGAGAAGACGGACCGTGGTTACGAACTCCGTAGCCAGGGGCCAGCTACCCTAGGGCCTGAGGTCCTTGACAGTTTGTTTGCAAGAATTTTTTTGATGAGATTTGATTATGTGACACCAGCCCATGAAGCTGGCCTGCCAATCTGTTTGGAAGAATTTTTGTTATAAGCTTAGCAAAACTGTGTACCAAACTGATTGGCCTAAAATCTTTGACATGTGTTGCATTGTCTCTTTATGGCAGTAGTGTGATATAGGCTGAATTAAAGAACCCAAAATTTCTAAATCTTTGACCCCAGAAAGCTGAGATCGCAATCATGATGTCATTTTTAATAATTGGCCAGCACACTTGATAAAAGCAACCTATAAAACCTTTGGGCCTGGGGCTTTGCTCGAGGGCAAATCAGAGATGATTCTCCAGACCTCTTCTTCTGAAATAGAGATTTCCAAACAAGAAAGATCATGAGGCAATTTCAGCTCCTCCAGATTAATTGTGTACTCCCGATGCAAACTGGTGCCAAGTAAACCGTTGTAAAAATTAAAGATAACCCTCTCCTTCTCTTCATGTGTTGTGAGCACTTGATCTCCATCCAAAATTTTCGCAATAAAATTTTTCCTCCTCCGATGCCGAGCATGGGGATGGAAGAGCTCTGTGTTAGCATCTCCTTCCTTGGGCCACAGAATGTGAGAGCGACATCTGGCAATTGTTCTCTTCAATGAGGAAAGGGCCAGAATGCGTCTTTTCAGTTGTTACACAGTTCAATGTAAGGGTCTAATCAACCTTTTGCAAAAGTTACATGGGCTTCCCGAATTATTCTTTTGAATAGATATCTACTCCCTCCATCCCAGTATTGAAGACGTTGTAGCATTCAAAATAAGTACCAAAAAGAATGACGTTTTAGCTTCCTCCCTCCGTCAGTGCAAGCGTGGCAGGCTAGCCAGTCAGGCGCAGCAGACTTTGCCCCTCCACAGGCCCATCTGCCCGGCACCCACTCACTTTACGTGTCCCTTCACAGCAGGCTTTGGTCATGTACTAATCTATTGCAGTACAGGGGCAACCAGGGTCATTTCTCCACTTCCTTGGTAATCAAAGCCTACTGAGGGACAGAGGGAGTATGTTGTTCGCACCTTACTATTGAAAAGCAATATAAAATATGAAAAAGACCAACATGGGAATTTATGGATAAACGGAATGCCAAACTTCTGAAACAAATGCTCATAACCTCACCTTGCAGGTAAGTCCTGCCATTTTGCAGGCGGGCAGCCACTGCAGGAGCCCAGCTGCCAAATGCAGCAGTCAACCCCTCTGGGTTGGTATCAGTAATACCATCAACTGGTGGCTCTCCAAGCTTTGCTACAGCAAAGTAGGCCAAGATCTGGTTTGGATCCACTAGGCCCTTACTCTCGAACCATGGATCCAGCATTCCATTCTGGAAGAACACCAAATCTGCTGCAATATTAGCTCACAAGTCCCAACATGCAGCAACACTCCACAAAAATGGTGCACAATGCTGTATTAGCGTGCATAAGGTAGAACCATGCCATACTAGAAGGAACATATCAGAATCGAAGTAAATGCTCATCTAGTTACAAATTCGTATCAATGTGACCATCCTCTGAGGTTAGTTTCTTCAAACTATATGGATGGCAGAGATTATTTACCAAACTTGCATAGCTCAGGAAACGAGCTTCTATGGAATGGCCCTGAAGCTCTTGCGGATGTTCACTATCCAAAATATTGTGCTTGTGAGTGGACGCACTAATGCACATCGGATCTAACTGTTAAAATTTAGGAACAGTAAAAACGGTTACATAACTTTCCTGAGTTTGCCCATCCCTCAATAATCACTAGCTCAACTGCTAAACCTTCCATCTGTAAAATGGATCAAAACCTCTTTTTTGTTTCTAGATGAAAACTAGCTCAACTGCTAAACCATGACATCACAACCCTGTTGTGCAGATTGTACATTAAAAAAAAAAAAAAAACCCAACCTGAACTGTCTGAGTAGCCAGAACAGCTTGGCTAATCCAGCTCAATTTGTTCAGTATTTCAGGGCACGGTTTGCCTTGCCTAAAACGTAAGCCCGAAGCAAAAACACGCATACACAGACCTGATCGCACACAAGCAGCGGCACAGAACGGACGCGGACTCCAACGTGGAAATGCAAGCGCCCACAAAAGCGCGGACATCAGCCGGGAGAGCAGAGGCAGACGAGGTGGGGAGGAGTGCGAGAGCATGTACCGCGCCAGCGCGACTTGGGGGTGGCCTCGAGCACGGCGTCGAGGTCGTCGTTGCGCGTGCACACCAGTATCGGTCCGGGCGCGTCGTCGGGCACCTTCTCGCCGCGGCCCACGAGGACGTCCCCACCCGGTGGGCCCATGGACAGCAGCATCTGGCCTACGCGGCCGCCGCCCACCACCACGGCCGGCTGCACCGCCGTCGTCGCCATCGCCGCGGAAACCCTCGCGATCCTGCGAGCGGCCGCGGAGGCGGGGCTAGAAGACGGGGAGAGCAGGAACAGGAAGCGGCGGACGGGAGGCGACGGCAGCAGCGGGGTGACGGAGACGGTGGCTTTGAGGAGGGCCATCTCGAAGGGGAGTGAGGGAGTGAGAGGGGGAAGTGACGGCGTTTGGTTTTGGAGCAGGGGTGCCGTTAGCGCAGTAAACGGGAGCCACACGATTCGCGATGTGCTTATCTTGTCGGTTTGTGGTCGACGTATGATGGGCCGTGCCGTGCTAGGCCTTTTTTTTGGAACGGGCTTTCTCACGTACAGTACTACTGCCGTGGACCGTGGTCCGTTTTTACTTGCCTTTATGGTGCTAGGCTGCCTCAGTGTCTCGGAGATTCATTGCGGCACAATACCTGTAATATCTGACAGTATCAACATGGAAGACCCATTTTGAGTGTTAAAAGAGGCATAACCTAATATCCTCCTCTCTCTCTCTCTCTCTCTCTCTCTCTCTCTCTCTCTCTCACAAAGACTCATTCATAGAAGTGTTTTTCTTTTGAGGTTTTGTTATTAGAAAAGACCAAAAATATATATTGAACCTTTTGTCTATAGTGCTATCCAAACATGAAATGGATCTTATATTTACGGTCGCAGTTGTTAAAGGCAGTCTTGTCTCATTTTCCCCCTCTAACTTTGAAAACGGATATCATTTCACTCAGTTCATCTATCTATATCTCTTAGAAGCAAACCTCACTAGCTGTAAGCTATCCATGTGTCATATATTCCATAAAGTGTCACATAATTCCTCAATAAATGTTATTCCCTCCATTTCAAATTATAAGTCACTTTAATTTTTTTATATGTCTATTTCGTTATACATCTATCTACATGCATAGTAAATGGATGTACCAAAAAAAGTTAAAATGACTTATATTTTGGAATGGTGGGAGTACACCATTTTTCACTAAGAATACTTACTATTTTTAACCTATCAACATACAAAGCATCCATGTCTTCGTATTTGTTTGGCTGTCACATTCTCGTATAGTTCAATTTAATATTCTATAAGCATTTTATTTTTTCAATTAAATCTTCCTGTTTCAACAAAATATCTCATTGATGCAATGATGCAACTATATTATCTCTAAATAAGTTTTGCAACTATGCATAATTATTCTTCTAGCCCAATTAGCCTCATGACCAGTTAAGAAGTGATTTTCTAGATGGTTTCATATTTTTAGTTCAATATATTTTACCCTATGGTTTCATATATTTCTAGTTCAATATATTTTACCCTGCACGATAAGGTTTTTAAACCATGAAAAATGTATTTAAGCTTCTAAAATTTATGAAAAATTTAGAGATAGAATCAGACAAGAAAAACTGAAGTAAAATATTTATATTCCTTCTTTCTTGAATAAATAGATTCCTAGATTTGTTTTAAGTCAAACTTTTATAACTTTGATCAAATTTGCAATCCCAGCAAGATTATGACACCAAATCAGTAACACTAGATATACCATAGAATTTTCATAACATGCTCATAAAATATCTTAGATGTTGTTACTCTTTTTCTATAAGTTTGACTTGCATGGATTTGAGGAATTGATTTATTTGGGGATGAAGGTAGTATCTCTAGAAGCTTACAAAAATTAGATTTAGCTCTAGGAAAATACAAAAATGTTCAAAATATCTATAAATTTCTCAAAACATTATGATTGATGTATAAATGTGTTTTGAAAACTTCCCATAGCAAAACTATGATATGCGATGCAACATATATTTAATGTTGAATGCATCCAATCTATTTGCATTTTGTGTTTTTCTTGTGAAAAGTTTTCAAAAAATGTCTAGACATCAATTAGAATGCTTTGCAAAATTTTATATTTTTGATATTTTTCATTTTCTAGAGCTAAATTTAATTTTTGGAGGCTTTTAGAGATACATTCACAAGTTCTAAATATTTTTATCTAGGGTTTTTATGTCCTAGTCTATATTACTTTTATTTGTCCTTTCTCATCTATCTTTAAAAAATTCTTAGAATTTTTAGAAGCTTAGAGATCTTTTTTTTCATGGTTTAAAAATATTCTAGGAATTGATTTATTTGGGAACGAAGGGTGAATCTCTAGAAGGTTACAAAAATTAGATTTAGCTCTAAGAAAATAGAAAATTGTTCAAAATATCTATAAATTTCTCAAAACATTATGATTGATGTATAAATACTTCCCATAGCAAAACTATGATGTGTGATGCAACATACATTTAATGTTGAATGCATCCAATCTAGTTGCATTTTGTGTTTTTCTTGTGAAAATTTTTCAAAAACATGTTTAGAAATCAATTAGAACGCTTTGCAAAAATTTTATATTTTTGATATTTCCATTTTCTAGAGCTAATTTAATTTTTGGAGGCTTTTAGAGATACATTCACAAGTTCTAATATTTTTATCTAGGGTTTGTATGTCCCAATCTAAATTGTTTTTATTTGTCCTATCTCATATATCTTTAAAAAAATTCTTGGAATTTTTAGAAGCTTAGAGATATTTTTCATGGTTCAGAAATATTCTAGGAATTTTAAAAAGAAACTAAAACATAGATGAACCCATTTGTAACTAGGGTACACATGTAATTTAAATGGTTATGACTGATGAGGGGGTAAGATGTCCAATCTAGAATTTTAAAGTGATGTTTTTTTTTTTGTCAGGGGTACCCTTTTTTCTACATATTGCCTTTTAATTATCTTTGCTATACAACACCCAGTGTTTTCTAAAAAATTTTCTGTTTTTTCTTTCAATGTCGCTCGGGTCCAAATCATTTTCATCTTCTTTGTCAACCCTCATGCCATCTTCGTAGCGAAAACTAAATTTTGTATTTGTTCTTTAGAAAAAAATTGTCAAATTGTAATATGCTGTTTGTGAATCTGTGTTACGTAGGAACAAAAAAAATTAATTTTTTTTTCTATAGAAAAAAAATTGTCTTTTGTAATATGTTGATTTGATTTGTGATTGTGGTAGATGGATAGCTACTAGAAGAGTGCAAGGTTTGTTGTTACTGATGATCTTTATCCGATTTGTCAAAAAATTCATGTGTTGGATTGCTAAAAAAACATTCCTTTGAAGAGCTCTTTACAAAACATGAAGGCCCTACGGTTTGTCTTCTTATTTTCTGTTTTTTCTTTCTCTGTCGCTCGGTTCCCTTAAATCTTTTCTTTTGTCAAAGATCATGCCATCTTCGTAGCAAAAACTGCAGCTTGAAGTTCATGTATTACTTTAGAAACGCTGGTTTGAGTTCATTTGGACTTTGGTCATGGTTTGAACACTCATTTTTTTTAAACGTCACTTATGCCCCCAAACTTAACATTTATGTCTGAAACTTCATTGCTGGAGCGTGATGTTGCAATGTGTGGAGCTACTGCTCTTAAATCCTGATAGCTACTAGAAGCGTGCAAGGTTTGTTGTTATGATGAGGGTATCGATTTGATCAAGCAACTCTCTCTCCGGTGACATTCCTTCAGAGCTGACAAAACATGAAGGTCTACGGTTCGTAAACTTGTCAAGAAATCGTTTCTCTGGCGCTATCCCATATGTTCAATCGTTCAAATTCTGCAATGAAGTTCAGTCGAAACAACAGACAGCTTGAATTATATTAAGCTGGTATTACTCCATATTAGCTGGTTTGGCATTTGGACTTTGGTCATGGTTTGAAGCACTCATTTTCTTTAAACGGCTCTGTTCGCTAGTTTCGGTTGGTGGTTCTGCGAGTGAGAATAAGCTGAAACAAACTGAAACAAGTCAAAACTAGTTTAAGCGAACAGTATCTTTTGAGTATTGCAATCTTCAGCCATGTCGATCAAATAGAGGATAAGGCCATAAGACTGCCCTCATCATTACTACCCCTTCATCCCAAATTGTAAGTCATTTCAAAGAATTTTAGAGGTATCTGAAGTTTGACCAAATTTATATAATAAAATAATAACATTTATGATATTAAATAAATATCATTAGATTATTTATTAATTATATTTTCATAACATATCTATTTGATGTTAAAAATCTTCGTGATTCTTTTTATAATTTTGATCAAACTTAAAATGTTTTGACTCATTCTTAAAATGACTTACAATTTGAGATGAACATAGTAGTTTGTATGATCAGTACTGTGCAGCTCTCCCCTTTTTTCTGGTATTATTATTTTTATCTTGTTACAGCTCTTATGGTTTAAATAGAACTTCAATCCTGCTTACCGCTGATTTTCTGGTAGAACATAACTCATTTACTACTTGGTTGAAATAACATTTTCCAACCACTCTGATCTACCTACCGGTTAAAACAAGAACAAGCTGGAAACGATTACGCAACGGCGAACAATCATGCTCCAGGTTGTCATATTTACATCAATAATTCGCTAATATGAACAACTTCTCAGTCAACAGTCGGTTATTAATGAATTATAAGATGAACACTAACAAAAGTAATTGCTACTTAGGGATCAAAGGGTACTTAGGGTAGCACGGTATCAAATTAACTGTCACATGTCACACGGGAGACAATACCAAGATCTCCTGGACGAATTACAGGCGCCATGATGTTTTTAGCACACCATGGTAAAAGAACAATATAGAACTACCCCAGTATACCAGTTTCCACAAGCTCAGCACTATCACTATTAGATTTGCCTCTACCAGTACAGTAAATTTTGTGGTCCAATACAAACCACCAACCCCACCAAAAATATACAGATTCATGACCAGAGTGCATATAAAACTCAATAATTTGGTCTTCATAAATGAGTCTCCAAAGTCAGCGGAATTTCATCTTTCCATGTTGCAGCACTGATCTTGCCTGGCACTCAATCTTCCCTGCCCCTTTCAGTCCAGTGCAAGCATCTGATGTCCCCAAGGTTACTGCAAAGTACAGATAGATAGTGCACAGGAAGGCAAGCACAAGAAGTGTTGTCAGGAGGAACCGGTGCCGCTCAACCAATGCAGACCAACTGTCATCACGAGATGACTGAGGCTTTTTTGCAGATGACACGAAGAATGTGTTTTGGGACCTCCTGTGAGGAGATGACAATGAATCAAGAACCATGGTGGTGAAGTACTGGTTTCTTTGAATCCTGTCAAAAAAAAAAAAAAGAATAATGAGCTAAGTATTCTCAATCACTAACATGTTCATATATGCTGAGACTTGGGTGACTAGACTAGAACTCAACTGACAGTAAACAGAGAAAAACAAATAAACTAAATTTCACGTCTCACTATACAGCTCCATTTTATTGGAAATATGGCATGCACATGTCTAGAATCCAAATCAGATGCCACATAGTAGATAACCATTTACACTTCTACAAAACAAGCACTGTCTTCTTCATTAATATGAGTCACTCTATCCATTCTTGAAACGGAAAACATGTCACACTCTAGCCTAATCGATTCTAATATATTTCAGTGTACATTCCATAATTCGTATTTTAAAATTCACAACTTTCTCCCCATTCTTAAATTCAAATCAGAATAATATGTTTAAGAGAAAAAAATTTAATAAGCTAAAGAACACAGAGATAAGAAAACTTCAGTACATTTCTTTATGGAAGGAGAGGATCTATTTTGTGAAGGACGTAACAGAAAGATATTAGAATGGTAAAGCTATTCCAAGTACAAACCGATGTTGGAGTAAAGAGAAAACAGAACAGAAATGGAATTTCAAATAATCATTGCTGTTTAGATGGTTGATTTTGCTGCAGTTTCGAGCCCATAAAAAATGGAAAAAGGAAATCTTTCCTCCATCAACCGCAGCAGAACCTTAATGGATAATCAACTTTTCCAGAAAAGAACGATAACCTACTGTATCACAACAGTCATAAAAAACCAAAGTTAAAGAGAGAGTCCAACATTGATGGACAAGCAACATTTCTGGAATCATCATCATCTATTGTGCCACATGATAGTTCAAGGCTCCTAGCCATAAATAAGTTAATAACATCAATACGCACCAGGATCTATTATTAGAACTCTGCACACATTGAAATTCTAGTAAAACAGTGGGTGCAACACCAGTTCATCACAAAAAGGCAGCACTAAAAGCATGTGCAAGCATACAGTTTCCTGGCTCAAGCAGCATGTCACATAGGAGAAAGATAGTTCATTAAGTAAAGAAACTACAAGAGACAGTGCATGTTTGCCACATGGTTCAACCTCTGACTCTGAATTCCAATAAATCATAAAACATATGTGATACCAAAATAAATCTGCAGCATAATTTTTTTTAAAACAATCTGCAGCACAATATCACTTTGTTATAAGTGAGGGCCAAAAGTCCAGTGTATATACTAGATAATTGGGCAGTGAGCAGTAAAGCTCACATTTTTATCTATGACAACACGAAAGGCCAAAACTATAAATTAAAAAAAAATACCACAGCCAATATCCTGAAAGAAATAGAGGATTCAAATGCACCAATATCTATCTATGTCCTTGACCAGAGCTTTTGAATTGTGGGGATAAAAAGGTCAACTGAAGTTCAGGTAGCAGTCTTTGTTAACAGTGGGATTGCCGAAGTGAAAGTGCAGAACGACAGTGTGCAATGCACAGCGAAAACGACTCCTTAATGCGGCACTATCGTGGTCCCTGTCGCAATGGAATCCCAGAGTGTTTTTTTTTTCCTGGGTGTTGAACGCTGAAACAAAAATATCCAAATCAGTTCTTTCCCCCTAATGGAATCAAAGATCCATGCCAGAAGCTAGCTCATCTCCAGAATAAATCGCCAACCATACTGAGAACATATAGGATTACGCACAAACTCTATTCCGATTCACATTGACCCAAAAATTGATAAGTCTGATTATAGTTTCGAGAAAACATCTATCCACGAAGCATTAATAACGACGGAGGTACATCGGCAGAAACGCGCCGGGGCAAATCCCTAGAAAAAATCGTTAAAATAAAAGCAGGCACCCAGCAAACATTGAAACATTGAACGAATGGAACCGTTCGCTTCAACTTATCAGCCGTTACACCAGTATTTTTTTCCCCTAAAAAAAAATCAGCCGTCTCACATCAAAGAAGGGGGTAAATCCCGCAGGCCGAAACGAAACGAACAAGCAAGACCATCCTATCCCTATCCGAACGAGCCAATAAGAGGCGAAGATGACCGGAAGGCAACATAGAACCCCGTTCGGATCTCAGAGAGGCGTCCAGCGTAGGGAGGGGATGCGGACGCCTGCCGATGTGGAAGGAATGGAGCGAAAAGACGCGGTTGCGGCGGAATGGAAGATGCATACCTGGATCTGGATGGGGGCGTGGCCGGCCGGCGCCGAGGGCGGTGGGGGGGGAGGCACTGCGAGGTGGGGGACGGAGCGGACGCAGCGGCCCTGGGAAAGGGAGAGAGGCGGGGCCCCGGTGAACCGTCCGAATATTGACGACGGCCGAGGAGGGGGGAAGTCCGGCAAAACTACCTCTCAAATAGGATTAGGATGGATGGGCGTGTCCACTCGCATGGCATGTGTTATTTAATACGTATTCTTTCCGACTAGTAGGTTTGCAAAATACCAAATATCTTGATTAGATGCAAAACTCACGACCCAAATCTGAACCGAGGCAAACAAAAGGAACTGGACTACCGGCAGAGGGTGAGCCTTAGTAGACGATCATATATCACAGAGGTCTGCATCGCATACACTTTTGGATCCGTAGGAAGGGCGCTGCATCAGATGCATAGGCGTGGACTGGGGAAGAGGAAGAGGCGACGAAGAAAAGGAAGAGCATACCTGTTGCTGAGACTCGAGCGGATGGCGCTGCTGCTGGGACGAACGCGCGGCTCCGTCGCTGCGGGCCGACGTCGCTGCGGCGCTGCTGCGGGGGGGCTGCGACGCGGCGCCAAGGCGGTCGTCGCTCCAGCGGCTCGCGCGGGACCTGTTGGAGCGCGCGGGCGACCTGCTATGGTCCCCTGCTGCAGGGGCACGCAACGGCGAGGTATCGGGGAGGAGGTGGCCGCAGGCCTGGGCGGCGCTACTGCGGGGCAATGGAGGTTGGACCGGGATTTTTTGGTCGGCTGGTGTCGATGGTGAGAATGGTTTGGGAAAGGATAAAGGGCGTACGGGATTCTGAGCCGGCTCCTGGAGCAGTTTTTCGGATTCTAGATTTCTAGAAAAAACGGGCATTTTTTCTCCAAATAAAGGGGTTGAGCCCCGGAAAATCTTTGCAATGATACTAATCACATGCATAAATATTTATATATTTTAATATGGAGCCGAAAAATTTTGAAAATGTTGACTTCTCCCAGAATCCTGCCTGCAAGCATGGACGGAGCTACGTTAGTTCTTGTGGATGCGGCCGCACCCACGGAGAAAACATAAATCAGTTTTAACCATTAATTATTCACCGCTTTTGCACCCCCCAGTTCCAATGTCACGCACCCAGAGGCTCGATTGATCGGCCCAGCACGGCAGCACCAATAGCATTCAGCTCACCACAACAGGAAAAGGGAATCGACACTGCCTATTCGTGCGACGCTCGTCTGCTGGCCTACCGGCTACATCTTGTGCACTGACGCTTTGATCTCTTGTCCTGGCCCCTCGTCATTGCTCGTCCGTCGACATTGCTCGTCCGTCCCCAGGTGCCTAGTGCAAGGCTCAAGACGATCTGCTTTCCAGCGGGCTACAGGTCTGCAGTCCCTCCGTTGATCACAAAGGAATGTAAAGAAAAATCAACGAGACGGCGCAGAGGCGGACGCAGCCAGAAGTTGCTGCTGCTCGGAGAGAGAGAGAGGGAAGAAAGAGACGGCGCAGAGGCTGGCGTGCCGGCCAGATGCAGCTGGAGCGCGAGCTCCAGTGCAATGGGTGAGGCAGAGACTGGCGCGCGTGCTTGCCTGTGAGGAGCGTGGATCGTGAGGAGCGTGGAGCGTGACGGTGGAAAACGAAAGGATAAGAACGATGCGTTTCTCTTTTTTTTGGTGGAGAGGAAGAGAAACCGAAAATAAGGGAGGAGAAAATAAAAAAGGAAAGGATTTAAGAAAATCTAATAAAGCAAAGGAGGAAAAAGAAAAATAAGTAAGGGTATTCTGGAGATTTTACTCTTACTAACTAACTGGAGAGGAGGAGAGTTTGTTAAATGTTTTGCCAAACCATAGCCTATAAAATAGCTCTAGTCCTCTGCGCGGTGCCCCTCCTCGTGAAACCTGTGAATGCGCGAAGCCGTTGCCGCCGCGTCTCTTCCCACGGATGAAGACATAACCAAATCGGAACTATTTTTAAGGTGATCCTGAGCCGGGAGATCTACCTAACGGACTCTAAGAGTATCTCCAAGAGTTTGTTAAATCTAATTGGTAAATCTTGTAATTTGTCAACTCCCAAAACCATATGCCAAATAAAAAAATACGCTCTCTCCAATAGTTTGCTATTTTAGATTTGGTAAAATGAAAATAGAAGGCCCACATTTTTTCTTGGTTGTTTTTTTCATGCGCGGGAGAGAGGATTCAACAAGCGTGAAGCCGCCGCAGCTGTGTATCTTCGAAAAATGATGCGGAGAGCCGTTGCCGCCGCATATCTTCCATGGGAGAGGGAGATTTGCCAAGTTTCTATTTTTGTCAAGTTGGGATGCCAATCTATTGGAGGATGTTTTTTTTGTATGTTTTGCTAAATTTTTATGGATGCCAAGTTGAAATAGCAAACTCTTGGAGATGCTCGGATGAGGCAGCTTCTTCGGAGGGTTTGGTTTTACGCCCCGACCTCCTACTCCCTCCGTTTCAAGTTATAAGTCGTTTTAACTTTTTTGATGCATCTATTTTGCCATGTATCTAGATATAATAATATGTCTAGATATATAGCAAAATAGATAAAAAAATTAAAATAACTTATAATTTAGAACGGAGGGAGTACGTCGTAAGCAGCAGCAGGAGCCTTCCTCACTGACACTGATGTGATACCAACTGATGTGAACCCGCTAGGGTTTTTGCTCGATCTTTCGATGAGAGGTGTGGGATAACTCGATTGGTGAATGGAGATGACGTTCACGGCCCGACTATGGAGCCTTCTGCGCCTTAGCAACCGATGCATCACCCCAATGGTAAGTCACGATCTTGTGGAGCGCGACACCCGACCACTAGGGCACTCGTCCCGCAAGCAATCGAAGAACTAGCAAGAACAAGATAAACAAGCACTGAATTGCCAAATAAATATGAAGGTTTAAATCTGAAGTAACACGATGGTGGAGTTCTGAATACAATCAGACGGACGGTTGATCCAACACGTGCGCTGAAAGGCGGCAGCAATCGCTAACTCGACAAAACAAAACCCGATTTGTTTGTGGCGGCTACGGAGGTATATGAGAGGGTAGGGGATGACCTTAGACCTGGTATGGGTCGTCCCACAACCCTAGGACGCGCCCCTATTGGGCCCCACTTGATACACGGCCCATCGGACAACAATCAGGTGACACAGCACCATGGACAGGAAAGGTCTCTATATTAAATCGATGATTCCGGCCGCCTCGGAGCAGATATGGATATGAGTTTGGATCCATATGAAAGTAGACTTTATAAGTTTTCCAACAAGTCCTAGAACATCCCAATCGGAGTCCATATGAAGTCGTGGTGACCCATGCAAGTTGGAGTTGTTCTGCAGTCCGAATCCAATTCCAAAACATGTTGGATTTGGACTCCTTCTTTCCCTGTGCCAAAGGTGACGTGGTGGCTTGGTGGAGGACGTTATGGATACTTGGACCTGGTCCCCAATCAACTTCATGAACCATCCATGCTTCTCGGATGCGATCCACTCTTCTCTTGATCCATGTAAGCACTTCTGAAAATGAAAACAGAGACACTTTCTGGTGCAGCAATAATTCATCAAATATATAGAATGTAAACCTAGCATGGATTAACTTCACCTTTGGTTTAGAAGTGCTTAACTTGATCATATATTTGAGCAACAATTCATCAAATATATAGAATGTAAACCTAGCATGGATTAACTTCACCTTTGGTTTAGAAGTGCTTAACTTGATCATATCTGAGCCAGTCATGTCCTCATCGGACACGGCCAAACAATTCTTTCTGAAATGAAAGATCCATTTTAGCCTCTAGTTCAGAATTCAGAAACATAGTTGTAGAGACTACTCATTAAATACATGCGCATTATGAGCTAGCAAAAATATCGATTCAACCTTACGATATTTTGTTTACATCGTCATAGATGTACAAGACATATATTCATTTAAATAAAGATGTATAGATGATATATGCCCTCTTCAAAAGTATTTGTTATCATTTGATATGGAGCAAATCAATTTGTTTAAAATAATGAGATGAGATGGCATTACAATTCTACGAATTCATATCATAACTAAGCATTTACAGTCTATGCATTGCATGAAACGACACGACAAGATGAGGGTCCGCCTGCCAACGGTCTGCAAGGGTGTGATAGCTGTGAGTTGAGCGACTCGGAGGGGAGCGAATGAGGAATGACCCAGCCGGCGATGGAGGCAGCGTTGTGGTGCTCACTTCCCTAGGGGTGGTTGTTGTCTGTCATTGGCAGCTTACCGTGCGTCAGGCCAGCAAGGAGGTGCGGCCCGAACAGCACCGCTGGATGGACGCGTACTCCGGTCGGTCTTCTGAAATGAAAGATCCATTTCAGCCTCTAGTTAAGAGTTCAGAAACATAATTGTTTTTGTTCAAGAAAAGGGAGAAAACTCTTGAATCTGTACCGAGCCGAAAACAATCAATGCCAGTACTTGTCTGAGATTTCAAACCTTCGATTTCCTCAGTTTTAAGGGTAACGCGGAATTGGAGGGTCAAGCTATCGTTGTCCCAGAGATTGGTCACCGTCAGGAAAGCACCTGTAATAAAACAAAACATGAAGCAGGCTGCAGGCATCACATTTTTTTTTTCTTGAAGGAGCATGAATCACTCTCTATAGCCCCAAATGAAATAGTATCAAATTGATATTTTTTAAATCAAGATTTTCATATACCATTAGTTGAGTTGCCAGTGGATGTCAGGTCGAGTTTCTGGTCATTCAGAACTGCCGTTGTGCCATCTGTTGATGTTGGGAACCTGACACTCAACTTTGCTAGTTGGGCATATCCCTGAACATTTGAAATGTCAAAGCAACAACAATATAATCCTGATGCTTGCAACCAATAATGGAGCCTGCAGATCATGGCCGGCTGACAGTTTATTGAGAAGCTACCTTTAATGGTGAGTGCAGATTTGAAGAAGGGGGTCTGTTGATATCATGACTTCAGAGCTCTTCAAAGCTTATTGAGAAATTCACCATTTGAAATGGTGAACTATCATGACATAATATTGTTGGGATGATTTTTCTTAGGGTCCCCATCACCAAGAGAGTTCTGAAGTCAACAGGTCAACCAAGCTACATCAGAAATTTCTTTTTGGAAAAGTTCATGCTGAAACACACATTTGATTATCAATTGATACATCAGAAACACACACTATGAAAGAGTAAAAAAGTATTAAAGACACACACTATGAAAGAGTAAAAAAGTATTAAAAATGCCATAATTTTCAAATGAACAAAAATCACAGGTCCAGTGCACTTCCAAAAATTTCTGGGAAACTAAATTTACGCTTAGGCCTTAGGTATGTATAGAAGGGGTACATATAAATGTAAAAATTTAACAATTCAAGTCTGAAGCCTAGATATTTTTACACATGCAGGAGAGGCATATATCTTTATATTAATTAGGTTTGATATGGGCGGCGTTAATTCTATTAGCATCTCAGCAATATGTCGCTGAGTTTTGGTGTCATTGGTGAGGTCCTATAAACTATACATACCAATACATCAGAAATATATTTAAAATATTTTGTCGGGCTCTTTTTTGTTTTGCACATTTTCAGTGAAATTTCATCCATAAATTTGAATTTATCGGCTGACAAAATACCAGTTAACAGATATAATGAGACTTATTGACTCTATCAGCTGGCAGCCATGTTTTATGCATAGATGGAAGAACATATTTTAATACACAATAACTGTCGCCCTGGTATACCTACAGAATCATTGCTACTGTAACAGTCCAGCTGAACCATGATTGGATATATTACTGTCGCCGGCAATATTATACATATGCTAGACATAGCCTTAAAGCAGTAAATGGATACAGAACATGATGAAATGAACATTGTATTAGACAATACAACATCAAGGGTCTTCATGCAGGAACAAAATGAAATGAAGGTTATGATTCTTACTTCTTTTAGTAGGGCAGACTCAAAATTAGAATCATCAAGCTTAATTTTATAGCTAGCTTTGTCTGGAGGAGTACCGCAGAAATAATCCATGATGGAACTTATCTTGCCTTGTGTACGGGAACAAGCCGTTTGTCTCTGAAGCCAAAATTAACAGCCAGGCAAAGTATCCGTAGCAAACAATTGATTTCTCATAGGCCTTTCTCATATCTCATATGTATTTATCAAATTGCACAGTAGAGGATGGGTGGCCTGCACCATACTTTCACACCATCAGTAGTTTAACCACAATGTGCAGCTAAGCAGAGCAAAGGCTATTTACCTAAGCAATAATTTAGGTACAGGATGTCACAAAATTCCAAACAACTCTAGAATCTAAACTACCAAATCCACTGCAGTGCATAAAGCACCCAATTAAAACCCTCACCTTTATGTAGCTGAAGCATGGTCGCATGGGGCTCCTAAACCACCTCCGTCCTTTGAACCACACGCGCTCCGATCCCTGCAGGTCTGCAGCTGCTCCTCACCAACCGACTGGAGGGAGCTGTGGTGGCATGGCAGGCGGAGCGGGCCAGGCATAAAACTCCGCGGCAGCAGCGAGACCCAAGGAAGCGAGGGCGGGTTGGGCCGGCGTCTAGTCCTCGCCAAGTTCCTACAGCCGGGCGTGGCGGGGGTGCTGCCGCTGCTCGCAGGGTGTTGGACGAGCTCCTGTGTCCGGTGAGGGCGCTGAATCGAGCGCTGCGATCTTCATCCACTGGCTTTGGGAAACGCCAGCAGGCAGCGACTCGGTGAACGGTAAACCTCTCGGGGAGGGGGGGGGGGGCAGAAGACGAACTGGAGCAGGAAAGCTCGAGCGGCTGGCGATGACATTCGGGGAAACTGCCGCGGTGCCGGCCCATCTGTAAGGCGCAGCGAGACGATGGGAACCGGCACAAGACGACGAACGCGACTACGGCGGAACGCGACATCGATCCCCCAGCATTTGAAATGTCAAAGCAGGGACGACACCAATCGCTACCGCCGCACGATGCTTGCCGCTTCCCAAGCCGTTTCCCCGTCCCTGCATGCGATGGGAGGGCCGGGTGACACGGATCGAGCGAAGCAAGCAGCCACGGTTGTTTAATGCGGGGGCGAGTGGGGCAGATTACCGATGGGGGCGAGCTGTTGCGTCATCAGGCGGTGGTTGCAGGGCGTGCGATAGAGGGAGAGGCGGGATGATTAGCGCGGGATGGGGGATTAGCGCGTGAAGGGGTCGTTAGCGCCTTAGCGGGGCGAAGACGATGACATTTGGATCTTTTTAGTTGTATAGATATAAGGGAGTGACTATTTATCTGTTGACAGATTTTTCAACTCAAAATCTGTCAGATTTTGAACCAATAAACAGGAGACAACTCAGCCTAGCAAAATTTGACAGAATCTGTCAACTAGAGCAAGAATCGATAACATTCTCATAACGGGTTTCCCAAACCCAAAATCCAATAACAGACAACAAAAACAAAAATAAAAGACTACCAGCATCACGTCAGACTACATGAAAAAAAAAAAAAAAAAGCCCATATAAAAAAAAACAAAAGAAGCCCACTGCTCAGAAAAACAAAAGCCCATCAACAACAAATACATTAGATCAAAACCAAAATTACATGCACAAATATAAATCAAAAAAGAAACCTTAAATAAAGAACATACTTTATTAGTCAAAACATGACCAAACAAAGATTGCAGCCTAGCATTCAGAGCATGGTCTTGTACCTTGGGGACACCGCTAGCAGCAACTCCTTTATAAAAATATTTTCAGAAAACAATGACTCAAGCCTCATGCAACAAACATACTACCAAAGAAAAAAACAGCACCTCTCCTGATACTATAGATGCTACAAACGACTCCAGCCTCAACATGCAACCACGACGATTAGACGAACCAGCACTATCATCCTGCAGAGACAAAGAAAAATAAAAAAAATACCAAAATAAACAAAAAATAAAAAAATTACCCTTAACATTTCCAAGGCCCTTAACACATTATGATCCATCTTACTTTTCAAGTGTTTCAAAACCTGACAAACAAATAGAAATTAGATAACAAGGATATAATAAACCACCAACTAACAAAATAAATCAGATAACTACCTCCTTTTACAAATCAAACAACAATCCATCAGCACCATCAAAAGGGAGGGCTGCCATTTGCCGCTACCAAAACCCTGGAAAAGCAGTTCAGTGTCCTAATTACATAAAAAAATGCAAGAAAAAAAAAAAAAATCAAACACCCCGTCATGCACCAGCTGTTATTATCAGAGCACAAAAAAAGAGAGTCCTACATTAGTTATGGGCCCTCAAAAGGCAAAAGACAAAAGCAAAAATCTCTAACTTCAATAACTAACTCTAACTGAAAAAACTTAGTCCTTCCATACAGTAATGTGGTACTAAAACTGAAAATTCATAAACTTAATACAACAAATAACAGCTAGCATATCAAGAGCCATCAGTCCATGCAGGAACAAAATGGAACTCTATTTTCTTCCTCTATCCATGAAGGTCATCAAGATTCTCTCCCTATACCATTTTCTCCCCGCAGACTCATCAATCTTTTTACAGTTTACTCTATATAGCAAAGCTGGGGACCTTTGTATGGATTTTTTATTCTCTTTTTTTTCTCCCCATCTCTGGAACTTTTCTTCTCTCCATTCTATCGGGAACTCCCGAAACTCTGAAGCCAAAATTAACAGCCAGGCAAAGTATCCGTAGCAAACAATTGATTTCTCATAGGCCTTTCTCATATCTCATATGTATTTATCAAATTGCACAGTAGAGGATGGGTGGCCTGCACCATACTTTCACACCATCAGTAGTTTAACCACAATGTGCAGCTAAGCAGAGCAAAGGCTATTTACCTAAGCAATAATTTAGGTACAGGATGCCACAAAATTCCAAACAACTCTAGAATCTAAACTACCAAATCCACTGCAGTGCATAAAGCACCCAATTAAAACCCTCACCTTTATGTAGCTGAAGCATGGTCGCATGGGGCTCCTAAACCACCTCCGTCCTTTGAACCACACGCGCTCCGATCCCTGCAGGTCTGCAGCTGCTCCTCACCATCCGACTGGAGGGGCTGTGGTGGCATGGCAGGGAGCGGGCCAGGCATACTCCGCGGCAGCAGCGAGACCCGAGGAAGCGAGGGCGGGTTGGGCCGGCGTCTAGTCCTCGCCAAGTTCCTACAGCCGGGCGTGGCGGGGGTGCTGCCGCTGCTCGCAGGGTGTTGGACGAGCTCCTGTGTCCGGTGGCTTTGATTTGAGATGGATTTAACCTAACAGCTGACACAATCAATCATATCACTTGGCTGAAAAATATGTAATAACAAACATAAAAGGAATACTCAAAATGTTAAAATTGATTACTACTGATAACTAAATTAATCAAAAGGCTACCTGATAAAAAAGGAATATTCAGAACAGTTAAAATACAAGATACATAACTCAAAGCATAGGCTATATCACAAACAATGAGGCTTTTTCCCAAAATGACTGCAAGCACTTTGGCAGGCAAAAAACTACATCCGTCATCCATCACTACTCCACTCGTCATCCTGCATAAAAAGCCTAACTGTTGCTTGGCTACTTCAAGTAGTCAATCCATGATTGACCTGATGTCTCTCTCTCTGCTCTGTGTTCTGTTGTAGAACTGAACTACTAGTTGGATTGGAAAAGCCCTCATGGGATTGCTCAAGCTCCACCCAAATCCATCACCGATCGTCCCCTGGCCTGTTCAGAATCAGCATCAGCAGGGACCTAGCAGATCGAAGGAGCTAGCTGCTAGGGAAGCTGGGACATAACATGGCTGAGAAGACACCCGCAGGAGCTCTTCCACACCCCTGCCGTCAGAGCAAGCAGCCACGTACAGGAAGACGAGGATGAGCAGCGTCATACCTCGCCGACCAGCCGGATCCGTCAACACAGGGGAACGCGCGGCTAGAGGATCGCTCCGAACAACCCTCACAGCGGCGCAGGGGGCGGCGCGGCACGGCACGACGCAGCAGCCGCAGCACAGCTCGTCGACCCGCAGCTCAACGAAGCACAGGGCAGCGGACAGCGGAGGCGTTGTTGGGCGGAGGAGATGCGGCGCACCGGCGTGGGCTCGGCGCGACGCGGCGGGAGGCGACCGGAACGGCGGAGCACGGGGCGGCACGCCGTCCCGCCGGTGCCACCGCGCGTGGAGACGTTGAGGCGACAAAGGATTTGGGAAAAAAGTAGTGGGAGATGATTTCGAAAACAACAGTAACGGTTTTTTTTTCCAATTTGCGAAACCGTAAGCAGTTGCAGATCTGTCAGCCCAAAAAAGAGACAACACGAATCTTCAAACACAATAAACGCTCCAAAATTGACAGATACATAGCAACAAATTTTTCAACAGATAAATAGCAAAAAATCTAGATATAAATGTTTTGAATCAGATAGTACTATAAGGGGGTGTTTGGATGGGCAGGGCAAAAAGTTTTGCCCTGTCCCATCGAATATTGTCACACATGCACAGAGTATTAAATGTAGTCTAAAAATAATTAATTACACAGATTGTGATAACTGTGCAAGACGAATCTTTTAAGCCTAATTAGTCCATGATTTGACAATGTACTGCTACGTAAATATTTGCTAATGATGGATTAATTATACTTAAAAAAATTTGTCTCATGATTTCCATGATGAGTTTACGTAATTTATTTTTATTAGTATTCGAAACCTCCTTCCGATATCTCTCCGATATTCCGATGTGACTTGCATGTAACTTTTTCCACACCATCCAAACACCCCCTAAGTGTGGATGTTTTTTTTACAAATATAAGCAGAATTTAATGCCTTATCTCGATCGTTCATTGGTTGGTAGAGGAGAAAAAACTATTATTAGAATACATTTTTAGAGGAAATTACAATTAGCATATGGTATACCGATTTTTGTAGAATTATTAGGCAAGCCTTTGAGTGTTCCATAAGTACATTAAATAAGCTAATGTAAAATTTTATTAATAAAGGAAAATATGATAAAAGTTTTAAGGGATGAAATAAGTTTGATCGGTCCTATTGAGATTGGTATTATCAATCTACTTATAATAACTACTAGAGGAAACTTTACAGCTCGTTACTTGATAATAATGTCATGCTTACCTGGCATATTGTGACAAATAAACTGTTTATGAACTGGTGCTAGAATTGTTACAGGGAATCATAGGGAGGGTTATGCATTATGCAAACACACACGGCCATCGCCACTAGTGCACTCCACTCAGATATGCCTAGCATCGCCCCAGGACTGAAAACAAGCATCCTTTGTTTAGGCCTGATTAGGGGAAGGTCTATACTGTACGGGAGCCCGACCGTGACCAAACAAAAACCTAACCACCCACCTTTTGGCTGTTCTGATGTTGTTTTGTCAAAATGTGACCAAAAAAAAAAAAAATTCCAGTCCCCAAAGAGTACAGTTTTGTTTTTTAGTCAACTAATCTTAAGGTGGACCAAATATGTAAATATTAATATTTATATAATAATACCAAACGGACATAATTACACTAACAATGGAATATATTTTATGGTAGACATATTTTGAGATATATATGTTGATATTACTTTTTATAAACTTTGTTAAGCTTAGAATAATTGGATTATTAATTATATTGTTTTTCAAAACAGAAGGCATACATAAATCCAGAAATGTAACAGGTATGCCATCGACAAAACTTATTTCAAGAACCATTTGAAGTAGTGACCGGATTGTCGCTGAAGCTACACCCTACCATTGGGGCTCGCGGCTCGGGCATAACAGAAACCATTACCAACATACATGTTGGCTGAGCTTGGCCATAAATGCAAAGGGGGTCAATAGGATGTACTCCCTTCGTTTCTGAAAGATTTCTAGAGTTATCCTAAGTTAAATTTTTAAACTTTGACTAAATTTCTAGAAAAACCTATATTAAGATTATGATACGAAATTAGTATAATTAGATTTACCATAAAATGTACTTCCATAATGTGCTCATTTTATATATAGATCACTATACCATAGCCCAAACTAGTGTTGGACCGGGTCGCTAAAAATATCGAAGTAGCGTTGGATGGTCGGTCGGTATAGCTGAGTAACGGACGGTCGGACGCTATATCTTATTGTTCCGTCGAGAGGTCGGTTGCTATTTTTCTTTTGGTTTACCGTTGGACAGTCGATCGCTATAGCTGATTAACTGAGTCCGTCGCTCGGTCGCTACATTGAATTGGGCCTGCGCGCTCATGATTAACCCAATTCGCTCCTCACGTTACATGAGAGTTGGGATAGAAAACCCTAGCTTCTAGTCTTCCATTTTCCCTCGAGCCGCCGCTCGCACCCGCCGCCACACTGCAGTCGTCGCTATAAGTATGGCCGGACGCTAAAACTTATAGCGATGCCACTTATAGCTACCGGCCAAGTTGGACACTATATATTTATAGCGACCATCTGTAGGTTACTATACTGACTTATAGTGACTGTCTGTAGGTGTTGACGCCATATTTTGGCAACTAGAGATTACTTATGAGTCCAGCCTATCAGAGAGAGAACGGCCGGTGTGCCTAGGTCGACTAAGCAAGAAGAGCCAGATGACGTCAGCCAATCAAGGCGTACCAAGACCCAATGAACAGAGGAAACGTATCGGACTTCGTCAAAAACAAGGAAAGGCTGAAGTCCAAGTTACCTTTTATTAGAATTTTATGTTCGATTAGGACTCATGTTAGAATTTTTACTATTTATATATATATATATATATATATATATATATATATATATATATATATATATATATATATCAAAGACCCGACCAATGTAAAACAATCAATCAATACAAACAACACCTTTCGGCCTCCGATCATAAACCTTAGGAGTAGGAGTAGAGTAGATCCCGGCAAGACCTTTGATAAATTGAGCTGCATCGGTTGAGTCCGACCTTCGGTTTGCTTGTAAGTATTGCTACAGTTCATGTCTCGTTTATACGGCTGCATTGTTTGACCTCGTATGAGCTTGATTTGAACTAGTTATCGGTTTATATCTCGTTTGTATGGCTGCATCTAATGACCCTAGTTATCGGCTCTATTAGATTGACGATCTAATAGATTTATTAAGTTCATTAAGTTACTGATATTATCTATTTTAATTTGATTTATTTATTACAACAATATCATTGCCCAATTGAAATTGACAGGTTAACTCATTCTTAAACTTTGACAAAGGTCAAACTGTTTTGATGCTTACTTGATTCCACGCATATATCCGCCAAAATAGTCGATCGGCCCTATCAGCTAATTTATCGATCTTGGTTGTCACGTGGTGTGCGTTCGAGATATTCACATGATTATGATTAGATTGGACTTAGAATAGATCTAGCTTAACATTACCTGTTATCGGTTGTATTTTTAAACCTTACTGTCAAGTATGTTAGGTTAAGTTTACCCAATTCCGGACCTGATTATGATTAGGTGAATAGATCTTGTTCGTGCTTCATGTGGATCCTGTATTGGCTTAACTTATGCCTTCACGAGTAGAGCGTATATCTAGATTTGTTCGGTTATTAAACAAACTAGCATCGTTTATTAGATCTATTGAAACCCGCTGGCCGTTAGACCAGGTGAATATAGACCTGATATGCTTTGTGAAGACAATTTTGCAAGACCACCTGCCTTTCAGACCAGTCTTGTTGAGTTGCTACTTGTTTGATTAGCGAATTAGATCTGTTTATATGACCTACCCTCTTACATGGATCCTGTATCGGCTAAATAGCCAATCCAGTTACATTCTTGTTTTACGATACATACGCACGTGCCGTTTTGAACAGAATTTGTTGCACCGCATGCTTGTATCAGCTAAATAGATCATCTAATCGTTTGTTCGCTCACTACATATCATGAAAAGCTGTTCTATTGCCATATATTCATACACCATCAGGAGTTGACTTCCTAGTCAAATTCCTCTGATCATCGGTTATGCTGAGCCATACATTCTAGAACTGTTTGGCAACAAAACCGGTAGGTTCCATAATTTAACATTTGCTTCTCCCTTGTCAATTATAAGTCAAATTGACTGGCACGCCCTGAAGATCAAATCACCAAGCTCGGCTTGCCCTTCAAGGCTTAGGGGATCAAGGACTCCAGCTCCCATAATCTCCCTGAGAGCCACCCGCACTGCTGTTGGCGTAGGAGATCCACACTTTTGCGTCAACAGTAGGACACTGTAAATAGGCTGTGGTATAGTAGATGTTGTTACTCTTTTCTATAAACTTAGTTAAATTTTTAAAAAAATTAACTGACACGGATTTTAGAAATTGATTCATTTAGAGACAGAGAGTAACAGTAAAATGCAAGAAGAGAAGGGCATATTAATATTTCATTAAGTAAAGTAGAAAGCTATGACCATTAAGAATTGATCTATAGCTTAGGTGGGGGCCATGGCCTACTTGGCCCTCACCAAGCTCCGCCTGTGTGCACGCATATGGAAAAGAAAATGCAAACTAAAAATCGGATGAAAAATTATCCCCCTTCTCAGATTAATACAGGAACACCAAAATTTGGAAAAAAAAGAAACTGGGGTAAACATTTTATATGGTGGAACCATGAGCTACTCCTGCTCAACCATCTTTTTCCAAACGTTGAAAGAAGAAATTCTTGGCTGCGAAGAAACGCCATTCATGCCAACTATGACTCTAAAGGAAGATATGTTTTGCTTTTTCATATTTCTTCAAGAGCTGCAGTTGACGGCTATTTCTACCTCTGTGTTGATTCTCTATAAAAACAAAAATTTGATGATTCTATAAAGAATGTATTCTCTCTGTTCTAAATTATAATAAGTTTGCTTTAGCTCTAGCGCCGGCTGCTTTGTCGCAAATTTGTAAACAGTAATTCTTAGTTCATACCTTTTGGGTTGGCTATGCTGATGATGCTAATCATCATTATGGATCATCGGCCATGCCTTGTTGAGTTGCATCGTTTCACTCTATTTTCTCTTAATGAAATACGTACTCTAGCACGGTCGCGAAAAAAATTATAATAAGTTGTTATGCACCTACAGATATAGGGTATATCTAATCTAACTACTTTAATTTGGAAACAAGGTAGGGTCGCCACGCATTCTTGAGATGCTTGTTTTGTACTCCATCCATCCCAAATTATAAGGCATTTCAAGAATTTTGAAAAGTCAAACTTTTTTAAGTTTGACCAAAATTATAGAAAAAGGACAAACATTTATGACATTAAATAGATATACGATGAAAATATAGTTAATGAAAATCTAATGATATTTAATTGGTATCATAAGTATTTTTAAAAACCTTGACTCTCCAATATTCTTAAAATACCTTATAATTTAGGATGGAGAAAGTAGTACTTACATTATTACAGTCGTGGAAAAAGGCAGACTTAAAACGAAAACGTATCAGATCTGCTCCAGGCATGACACAAGAATAATGACCAGAGCTTCCCTGCTACGTCAAGCACTCGAGCATGTCAGGAAAAGCTAGGAAGTACAATAGCAAAACATGAGCAATTGTTAGTCTTTTTCATTCAGAAAATTCAGTGAAAGCTTTTAGTCTATTACTCGGTTAACGTTAATTCACGCTGTTTTTTTAGCTTTAGGCCTCCCTGAAGGTTTGGGAACATGTGATACAATACAATTTTCCCCTATAGATTGAGCCATTTTATGGAATCAGCCACTTGCAAGCACAAATGCCCTTACAAAGCATTGTTTCGTATTTACATAGATCAGAGTTGCCTATGTAAGCCAGGTGGGGCGAATACAAGAATTTCAAATATATTATGCTAGTACAACATCACCACCATTATCGAGACCTTGTAAGGGCAGCTGCTGCTGTTGCCGCAATCTCATTTCGAAGTCCTCCAAATATTCTCTACTATTGATCTCTGTCAACCTGTAAAAGCACAAGGCATAACAGAAGGCATCAGTTAAATACTGCAGAGCACTAATAATCTACATACATCAGCACACAAACATTTCCAGTTACCTGCTAATTGTACGGTCCTTGGCAAATCCAAGCTCATTGTCCACACATAGGTTAGGATCGTCACTTTTCTGTGAGCGCGAAGATCTTGGTGAAACCTTCTGTGCTTCAGCAACAGTCACAACATTCTCAAACAGATCTATCGGTCCAGCCTCGGCTGTACATAGCAACCTTGCTTTGTTCTCGTACATAACCTAAAAGATCATTCATTATTTGAAGATAAATAAATGTAGGCTGCAATATGCTTATATGCCAAATCTATTGGTGAGAATTTTTAGAATTCAGATTGGCGGGAAATGCATTTTTGTTGTTTATATTCAGGTATAATTTTGAAGTACGAAATACTACTGCTGTAATCAGATCTAATCTATGATAAAACCTCCTTATAACCACACTGAATGCTAGTTTTGAGATGTCTCCAGTTGAAATATAGAAAATCAAAACATTGTCTGCTTGTATTGAGGCTGAGACAAACTTAAACATAGTAAAATGAGACAGAACAAGGATCATACATCAATCAGTGTGACGAACCGATAAGCTGATGTTCTGTTACTAGATCCAAACTTTGGAACACCATCAAGTGCCAGGGTGTGAAATTTTTCTGCACAGCAACATTTGGTTATCAGTTAGGCTATGTCGAGAGTAAATTTCACAATCCAAATACTAGAATTACATTGCAGCAATCTACTTACTAAAGAGTCCAAAATAATCTGCAGCGCCTAAAGGTCTATCACAAAGATCTTCAAAAGGAAAATAGGCACAACCATTTGCTCCAAGGGGAACCTGCAAAGTCATGTTTAAGTAATATATAAAAAATAATGTGTTTTAGTGGTTGCTTTTGAATACTTCTGCAATATGTCCATACCTGTAATTTCCTTCCCATAATTACTTCAACAGTTTGTGGGCTGGGTTCCTCATCTCCAATTAAAGACTGGAGCCTCTGTTTCAGAAGGATACTGTAATGCTTTCCAACGAAATAGAAACCTTGCTCAGCCTGCTCAGGTATCAGTTCAAAGATGTCAGATAACTAGATAAGGGAAGGGGAAAGAAACCAAGGACTACTAGTAGCTTGCAGAAGTTGGTAACATACAGAACCCATTTGACGATAGTCCACCGCAGATCCAATGGGGTGCACGATGCACCTTTCCTGCAATGGTGCACAAAAGTAAACACCACCATGTTAGCATATTGAACTTCAAGTGACAAATGCAGAGAAATCGATAAATGTGAAACCACTCATATTTTCAAGGTGTCAATAAATGGCAAGAAAAGGTCCCGTTATAAGCCACCTTCATAAAGCTTATCTGGAGCGTGATTAGAAGTCGAAACAAGAATCTGAGCACAAGAAATGCAAATAAATCCATGTCAAAAGTTGGTGTATTGTATAGATAACTTGAGTAATTAGTCGCCAAAAGAAAATGGAAAAAAAATAGTAGCCACATACAACGCCTTTGCTGAACAATTGTCTAAACAGCCGGTTCACAATCATGGCATCAGCAACATCAGTTACCTGTGCAGTATAGTTGGGCTTGTTACATACATATTAGGACATTGTTGGAATATATAACCTCAGAAAAGTGTACCATAAACTCATCAAGACATAATATGATGGCCTCATCTGAAATCTCAGCTGCTACAACATCAAGGGGATCTGAAACACCTTTATGCATCTGCAAATAGAAAAGTATCATGACAATGATTATCATATCTTCCTGAAGCTTGGAGCAGGGCACTTACGGAGGCAGTTTGCACATATAAACAAATTACCTGAAGACGACTATGTACGTTCAACATGAAATCATGAAAGTGAATACGTTTTTTTCTCCAGTTAGATGGCCTGCCAAGAAACAATAATATCAGTTATCTAAAGTGAAGAATGTGTGTAAGTACCAACTTTTTGTCTAAATATTATTGTAAAAAGCCATAAGATATGTATGCTTCCTGATTATTTGGAACAAATCTATCTTGCTGAATGTATAAAATGACAAGAAAGATATGCCAGCATTTCATTCTTTCCATCTAGTTTGTCCATCAACAAAGGAAATATGACAGGATATCTGTTGACCACAGGCACAACAGATTCCATCTAAAAATTAGAGAACTGCAAAGGCATCAGGCAGAAATTGTCTATTTGCTTATCTTTTCATTTAAGTCATTTAATCTGGGAGTCCATAAATTGGAATAGGCCCTACATCGCTTAAATTTTGTGATATGTTCTACAGAATGTGCTGGGATACAATCAGGGAAGATTTATAAACTTCATGATCAATCCCAAAATCAGAAAGCCTAAAAGATTTCCATTAATAATTCAGCAATTATCTTAGTGATAAGATGCATAATCACATTGAATGATTTCATGCCAATTTCTTAGCCTAGTTTTGCACTTAGATTCTAAAAAAAGCTTTTAACCAACAGACTGCAGAAGGTTATTCCTGGTACAGGCCATGATAATCAATCAAGCTTCAGTAAACCAGAACAATTCATTTTCAAGAAATATAGGCAAGGGAATTTCTTCAGTAAGAAGTGTAGAGAATTCTGCAATGAACAAGGATCAATTTTGTCACTCACTACATAGAGTGCCTAAGCATGCAACCCACGGTCTAAGAATGCAACTCATGGTGAACTACTTCTGATTTCAGTCTATTTCTTCTATTTGGCTTGTGCTGCCTATAATGAAATAAATCGAGGTACAGTTTGTATGTGAACAAACATATTCGATACATGTCTGTATGAACGATTTTTATGCTATAGACCAATTATCTAACATGTTTCTCCTAAGCAGATAAAAATCAAAGTTTAGCATTGAGAATTCTCAAATATAATATTGGGTACTTTGCTCTAACTCTGTGTATGTAGCACCCAGTGGCATGGAATTACATTACAGGTAAAACTACAATTTCCATACTGCTAAATTCCTAAAGCTCTTCACAGATAAAAATGTCAATGTGTCAAGTTTTCAGAGTACAGGTCAACTATCTGTCTAGAAATTTCAGAATTAAGTATCAGACAAACCAGTTAAAATTATATTAATAAAAAAATGATGCCCTTTTACTTCTGCTAGCCATGCCACTGGTCTTCAAAAATTTTGACAACAATGATGCGGATATTATAATGATGCATTTGTTATCTTTGTAATGTGTTTTGTTAATTCACAATTGTACATGGACTAAAAAGAATGAAAACTAAAAATATTGACCCTTAACAACATGAATAGTATCCATAACAGTTGTGATAGAATCACTTATACAGAATGATATACCAGAAGAGTAATTAATATATTCACAAACTACTTGGTAATGGACTAGGATTACTTAGTGGAATTCAAGCAGTATTTACACAATGATGATTCATAACATATCATTATCATAAAGTGGCGTGATGGAGATCTTATCCTAGAAGGCTAGAACTGATAGACTTACAGCTGTTCATAGAACAGGTCCATAAGCATAGTCTTCCCTGTACCGACACCACCGTAGAGGTAAAGCCCCTTAACTGGGGCATAGGTAGAAGGCTGAGTAATGAGGCGGGACCATAGCCATCGGCTCCTTCAATAGCAAAGAGTAACATTAAGATAATGCACTATAAACAGAAGATGTCACCTCAGTGCACTGAAACTGCTCTTACCGTCCTGATTTCTCAGATGGCTTATATCTATCCAACTGGCAGTCTTCTTCATTCTCAATCAACTCCTCATAGAGCCTTTGTAATTGTTGAATTGTATCAACCTTTATGAGCGAGTAAAAAGGTGGGACGACTTTTTACCACAGCATATGATGGAAGCTAACCAAGAAATGAACCTTTGTTCAAGGACGAGAACAACACCTGAAAGCTATCGCCATCTACTAGCTCTCCTGATGCTATTCTTCTCTCATATTCCACCATCGGACCACCTCTTCCAATATCTACAGCAAAGTTGAAGAAAACAAATAAGTTGATTCAAATGGCCCCAAAAAATAGAAGATAGAAAGGGACCACAGATAAAGAGAAATGAGTAGTGAACCTTTGATTGAATCAGCTGCTACAGTGGAGAACATGGACCTAATCAACTCCATGCCAGGGCTTGCAAATCTGCTACTTTCACCATTACGACATAACATGCTCAGTGAACGGGTTGTTAAGCTGCACATGATTAAAGCATTCTGCTGCCTGATCAATCTGGTGGCTGGTGGCTGCTTCTCTGCATGGTGCTGGGTGAAACGGCGAAGCTGGCGAAGCGACCGAGCCACTGATCTCATCTTCCACTACGTATCTTATTTGTTTCCCCTTTCTAGGCAGGTACCACAAGGAAGTTATGAGCCTACAGATGCAGCAGACCAAGATTTCATTAAAGAAAGATACATGGTACATCTCCTAAGAGTAGCATATTACCATGTGACCAAACAAGCATCAATCATG